>WHPZ01580640.1:5982-44826 GCA_016617965.1 Macrosiphum rosae
TAAAACAAAATGTCGTAAGAAGTAGATACCTAATAGATTTAAAATAAAAAAATTTTCATTGCGTTCATTCAACTAATTTTTATCCAACTATAAAATGTATTTAAATGTCTTATATTTTCAACTTATGTAAACCGTTTATTTTATACATTTACGACATTTTTCGTTACAAATACCATCGGTTGCAAATTAAATTAATCTAGGTCTTTGTAGACTGCATCATGCAATGACTCAGTAAATACTCGGGGTGGGGTCTCGAGAATGTTAAATCATTTCCGGCAACCTCCTGGGGTTGACATAATGAGAGAAGTCTACTGACACCAATCTTAGCGTCGCCTTCAGCACTAGGACATCATCTCGTGGAGTGTCTCATATTCTATCAACGGCACATATCGGCGTAGGTGTAACTTTAAGGCGATCTGTTATGCTAAACATAACCTACCCATAACTGCTATCAGTTATGTTATACATATAATTTTAATGATTTGATTTGTTTTACTTTTAAAAATGTAATTTTGAATCATGATTTAAACGCACTAGGTATAATAATATATCCGACGCATATCATTTTTATAATATTTCAATATTTACTATTAGGTACAGTAAAAATAGTAGAAACCTTAAAGAAATATTTATTTTTTGTATATTTTTAAAATACGCAGAAAATGTAAGTAATCTGAAATACGAATTTGATTGCTTAAAATATGTTATTGAAAATTGGTTTTAATTGTGTAATCTTGGAGTTATTTATCTAATGCACCTACTGTTTCTTTTATAGAGTCCAGGTTCCCACAACTGTAGATGTGACTTCTTCATTAATAATATCGATATAATTTTATATTATTGTGTTTATTGATTATTTTTTTTTAACATTGATTGTTTGTTAATTTGTCTATCTAAATAATACAACTGTACAGACGGAATACTGAAAGTTAAATATTAAAACTAATATAAGGTTACTATAAAACGAAAATAATATCATATACCTAGACCTATTTCTTTAGTTTTTATTTGATACTTGTACTATTCTTAATGTGTATAATTTAAAATTGATATAATATTTTATTATTTTACTTTTCATTTAACCTAGAAATTAATTAAGTTAATTCAATTAATTAGTTTGGTGGTTATTTAATGGTATGAGAAAAAAATGTATACTCATTATTTTTCAAATTAAATTTAATAGGTGGGTATCTATATCTCATATTTTTAGTTATTAGTTTTAACTTTTAATAAAGAAGTTTCATTTTTACAATGAAAGTGTGGATACAACAGAGAATTAGATATACCGTGGAATCTACTATCTAGCATAAAGGTATCTCAAACATTTTGAATTTTAAACGTTTTCTAAGAATGCAGTTAAAGAACACTTTCAAATAGTTATAAAATCGATTACTATTATCAACTCATCGAGCTGTTTACTGTACTATTGTAGTGTGTATAGGCATATATAGTTTCTATAAGTTAGGATACAGTATAAGAATAATACAAGAAACTATTTTTGTGTTACGATGAAATAAATTGTAAAATTCCGTTAAGTTAATATGTATATAAATACCTACCAATTACCAATAATTATGTCGGTAATATATACAAATAACGTCATTGAACTAGGTGTATTAATAAAACAAATCTTGACCTCCATTACGCATGATATATTGATATCTGAATATATTAGACATAGATACGCGTAGTTTGGAGTACCTTTACGACTAAAATCCAAAGAAAACAATAGAAAGTCAGAAATTTGAAAACAAAAACCGGAAACATAATCAAACTATCCCGTGAACATGATTTTCATAAATTAAAAATGATGTGAGACATTCTTGTATCGATGACCCTCGAGGCTTCTTAACGGTACACGGTAACGTGTGACCTATACACCAAACATTCCATATCCAATCATACGTGGTAGCACAAAATCAAGACGATTATTTTTATTTTATTTTTTCGTTTGTTTTTTTTTTTTCGGACGCAACGTAACAAAATGTAAGAGTTCTCATGATATTATTATATTATCGCACATTGTGCACATATCATATATTTGTCTATAATCGTATTGTGCCTTCTGCGCGAGTCATCTGCTGCGAAGAGATATCCCATTCCACATGATATATTATGTTTAAGTAAAATAACAATTTTATTTTATTGTGTGCAACAAAAATATAATATCTTGAATAGTATTGAATCTTGATGGACGTGACACGTCGTATCGCGGTATACCTACTCGCGCGTCGCTATATTATGTGTATTAATAATAATAATAATAATAATAATAATAATACCTATACTGATTAGATATGGTGGACCTATCGTGCGGAGTCTTTTTTTTTGTTGTTTAACGTATTTAACGGTGCTTTTTTCTACCTCTTATCCTTTTGTACAGTTAGATATTCGTCACATACAACACGCTCTTTCCGCCGAACGTCCAGTGTCCTCTTCGACTGTATAATATTACTAGGTACCTTATGCGACGAATTTTAATTTTCAAATGATTTATCGAACGTGGTAATAATATAATTTACAAGACAAGTACTCTGATATATATATATAGGTACATACTTTTGAGTTTTTAACGTTCAACTCTATAATAATGATAAGGCGGTGTAGAAAATTGTCGAAACGTTAAGTGATACTTGTACATGGAGATAAGCCACGACAGTTGAGGTATCTAAATTCGTGATGCTGGTATATAATATCTATGTTTCTTACACTTATACATCACCAGTGGTAACTCGTCAAGTTTGCCTGTACGAAACGAGGTCTTAACGTCTGTGTATGTGTGTACATATGGGGCCAAAAGGTTTGTAGTCGACCTTGAAGCCCACACCACATTCCAGACACATTTATAATACAAACGGTGCACGCGGGAACCACTTTTCAAAAAAAAAAAAACACTAAGTATTGAATTTTATAATAATAAACCCACCCTTTAATCCTTGTACGTGTCTGTATGTTATTACACCACGCCGCACCCTCCGTCAAGAAAATAATCAACAAAAATCACCCCTGCACGACTGCACTTAGGTAGGAATCTGTAAATGGCAGTGTCATCTTTCGATGAAAATAAGTCGAAACCTGATATGTTTTTTTTTTTTTTTATGACGGAGGCTGTTTCAAATCAAATAGTCGTCAGACCGACAGCGACGACTGTATGTTTATAATAGGAAGTGAAAATCAATACCGGATTACTCAGTCTCGACAAAAAGAAGGTGGAGAAAAAATACAGGCCTCCACGTTCGTCATAGAAGCATTTTATTTTTTGCATCTGGTGAAAGTCAATGTACACAATCTTTGCAGGCCAACGTCATGCTGATTTCCCCACCTACTCCACCCCCAATTCCATCTTGATTAGTCACCACTGTCAAGGACACACAAATGTTTGGGTGGTTTTATATACTATTATTAATTTTCCCTCAATTTTATATTGTCTGATTTCAAACCACCATGCCGAATAATTCTGACTTGCAGTTATAAGTTGGTTATTTTTTTGTTGGAAATGAAGAATAAATAGATAATATTGTATTATAATAGTAATATTTTTCCCACACGATTATAACTTTAATATTAAAGAACCGTGACAAGTAAAATATAGCGAGGATTATTTAAATAGTTCGAAAATTCAAATTGATTTGATCAAAGAATGGGATTTGCCGAATTTTATTCGGATATAACTAAAGAAAGGATTTTTAAGGCGTTCTAGTAAGTCGAAAACCATTTAACATTTAACCCCATTTATGTTAATTGATTGTATTTATTGATTTGTATTTAATAATTACTATATGATAAAATTGATTGACCTGACTCGCAAACAGGATGTAACAATATAATAATACCAAACACTAATCGTCATAAAAGTAAAACGTGTCGTTGAATAGCTGCAGAACAATAATAAAATTAACAAATCATTTAAATGTTGATGTAACTAAAACAAATTATACCTAACATAGACATAGACGGATATTGGGATGTTGTCATGGGGGTGCTAAATCCCCCCAAAAACCTTATCAAGCATTTAAGCCTGCCAGAAGGTTTTAGTCTCTCTCTATACTATACACTAATAAAGGTAAAAATATCAAGCCCCTCAACGCCACACAGATTTGACCAAATATCTGCCTATGCAGTGATATATTATAAAAGCCAATAGAGTACCTAAGTGTATTAATGAGTAAGTTATATTTTATCCCAAATCACATAACCCATAGTTGATCAGCAAGTAGCAACATAATATAAAAATGTATGAGTAATCTATTAAAAAGAAATTTCCTCAATGAAAGCAGGATAAAATAAATACATTGATCTTAGGTATTCTAAGAATCTGTGCGTGGTGTGATAAATTTGAATAATAATCTACAGTAAAGAATGAATCAACGTGTTATAAACTATTTGTCGAATCTTAGTCATACTAATTTTTACATGATTTATTATTTGTTAAAAATTAAGATACCTTCTAAACATAATAGTTCAGTAGTTCAGTTACAATTGTAAATTTTACCCTTATTATACTTTTAATTTAAAAGTGCTAACAATTTAAACATTAATATTGTTTACGATTTTTCAAAATCTGCAAAATGCCTTATAATAATTATTATAGTTTATAATAATATATAATATAAATGAGTTTACCTAATAATATACTTCTTATCGTGTAAACGGTTTAGTTGTATTCAAAGGTGGGTATTAACTAGTTTAAAAGTTAAAGTTAAGTTAAAAAGTTAATTTTTTTTAACTTATTAACTTAACTAGTTAGTTAATTTTCTTATGAACTTATGTAATTAACTAGTTTAATTGAAAGTTAAAATAGCATAACTTTGCATAGTTTATTTAAAAAAAAAATCCATCAAGTTATATTTTTTAAATTTTGTTGTACTTGAATATTAATACAAAAATAAAAATAATCCAATACTATAATATTATATGTACAAACATTTTGTTATTTTTTTGATAAAATTATCGTGTTAATGGATGTATTTAATTAGATTAAATAGGCATAATATTATATGACTTTAAACTTTGACTTTACAAATTTATATTTATTAAATTAGGTATTAATAAAGAGTGTGTTGGTGTAATTTAATATTTCATAATAATGTAAAGTGAAATAGGTACATATACATTGTACCTACATTACGACAAAAGTTCAATACAATTTTTTATTATAATTTTAGAAATTAGAAATAACGCAGTCATTCTATACGCGATCAATAATATACTAGGTTATAAAAAATGTAGATTAACTTATTTTAAACTGAGTTAAGTTAATATTTTTTTCCATATTAACTTTTAAATTATCGAGTTAGATTCATAATTTGTTAACTGTTAAATTTTAACTTATCGATCTTGTGTCCTCTTAACTTAACTTGAGTTAATTATTTTTATTAACTTGCCCACCTTTGTATTTATAATATAATTAGGCACCATATAAGTATATGATTTATAACTTATTATTTAAAACATTAAACTGTAGTATAGAAATACTATACAACTAAAATTTAAAGAAAATATTTTTTTTTTGTGTACAAATAAATTAAAACTATGAATATTATGCGAAATTTCAATTGTATTACTTTAATATTGACAACGCAAATAGGTAACCATAATTGTCTATATATGAGTCCTGAAAGAATATTGTGGTTGGACGGTTCATTCAACTGTAAGATGCCATATATGGCTGAAACATGATCTAAAACAAAAATACATGTTTATAATAAATTGCGAATTATAAATTTAACGAGTATAAAAATACGAAATTTTAAAAGCTTATACTTTTCAAAATAATAAGTGTAAACCGTTCAAAGATAAAAATTACATTGTAAATTTGACTCATCAGTTGTTTGTGTTTAATTTCATATATATATATTTATATATTAACATTTACGCTTAGAAAATATGTTGCTAATAATAATACAGATAGGTAGGTCTAGGTATACGTGGGATTATTAAAATGTGATGAGTCATGTCTCATGTAGTCATGTCTATAAGTTTTTAAAACATTTATTTATGAAACTTTAGATTACACGAAACAATACATTTACATACAATTTTAACTAAATTTTTAACTTAGGTACCTACAATTTTAATTACTCAACTGTGTTGGCCCTAATAATAAAAAATTACTTCCAAATCAAGGTAAAAATGAATGTAAATAAGTTTGAATATTACGGTTATGTTATTATTGCTTAATTAGTTAATTGTATAAAATAATATTATATACTATTATTACTCATTAATAAATAATTGTTATTACATTTTATATCATTTTCAATCTCAAAATAATAATGTTTCATTGCCATTTATAATAGCTATAAATTAATTTATTTTACTTACTACAAAAAATTAGATTTATTTTGTTGATTAAACATAACTTAATATTGAGTAATGAGTTAATTTATTATTAAAAGTTATTGCTTATTATAGGTTGTGTTTTAGAAATTCTATAGGTTAATCGTATATTGAAGTAGTATACCTACTGCAAATATATAATAAACTGACGACTTATTCGAAACTCTCGGACTTGATAATAATAGGTTTATGGAATATGAAAAAGTAGGAATCTTGGGAACCGTAGGAATCTCGGGATTGAAGAGATTAATTTAGAAACCACCTCTTTTCGTTATAATTAATTTGTATTATTCCTAGTGTTTTACTATATGTATCAAATAATTTAACCTAATGATGAATATAATATCTAAATATCATCTGTGTAACCAGTCCTCCTTATAGTCTTGCTGAAAGGTTTTTTTTTATTAATAATTAATTAATTGCTTATAACTTATTAGGTATAACCATACTTATGTTATAATTGTAGTTATAATGCTTAATTAATTGGGAAACTCACTCTGCATAATATATAGTAAGACGGTAGGTACGAGTGTATTCTAGGTACCTATACATATTATAGAGTAGGTCACTGTACTAGATGTATTCAATTTGAATTTAATGATACATCCATAGTATACGAAAAATGTTGTCAAAATGTTAACATGTATGATTTATCTTATCTATAAATAATTTTTTTTTATGGCTTCACGTTAAACTTTTTTTTAAATTTCAGTAAAAAAAATGTTTGAGGAATCTTCTATTAAATTTTATATTTTGAACAAAGCGATGAATGTACCTATTGATTTTACAATCATGTGTGTGTTTTTTTTATTGTGTCATCACATTTCGCAACAGTAAAATTTCTATGATTTTCCACTTCAAAAAAAATTATGCTTAATAAGAAGTTTTATATTATTCAATTACCATAAGACCAACTTTATGAGAAACCTTGTACCTGTTACATTTTAAAGCTGTTTTACTCATAAAAAAAAACAATTCATCATATGAAAATTTGTTATGTCTATAAATAGCACAAAAGTGTCAAGTAAAGTGTTCAAAGAATACATCTAAAGGTATATACTTCAGTGTCTAATCCTGTTCAGACTATAAACATTAAACAGTTATTATACATCATGCATTTATGCTATTATAATTTATTAAAGTTGATTCTGTAGTATTAAATAATACATAGTAGGTATAAGTTTTTAACATTTTTATGCATTATATATGTATTTTATACATTTTTTACATTCAAGTTTTGAATAAAAATAAATATTTACATACCTACAAATATATACTACACATAGCAGTTTATAATATGTAGGTATGTAGTACCTATCCTAATATAATATTAGGTACCTATGTTACATATGAAATGTGTGCATTATGCACGTAGTATGTTTTAACTGCAGCTGTTAATTAGTTTGTTAAAAATTATGTACCTTAAGAGGATAATAATATTAGTTATTATTGTGTGATGAATTAAAAATAAGCATGCACGATAAAACTTCACCTTATAGGTATTATTTAATATATTAACTGAGTTGGTATAGTTAGCTATTTTAATGAATAATAACTAAAGGGATTTGGAATAGAGACTTCCTTTATCCTATCTTTTATTACCAATTAAAACATATATTTATTACGATTGATTGGGATCGTGAGTATAGATTTATAAACGAAGGTTATGTTGATTTATGATATACACCTGAGTCTGCGTGTCTTTGTTAATTCGTCGTTGATGATGACTTTATTGTTGATATTGTGTGAGTATGTATTATTATAATTTCTTACCTGTTTGATGTTACTTGATTGAATGACGAATTAATTTAAGATGAGAATTTGACGATGTTGGTTTTCTCGAAATAATGTAAATACAATTTTGATTTGAGTAAAAGTTATTTTAATAATTCACAACAAGATATAAAATTTGAATGAGTACGTTAAATTAATAATCGCTGAATAATTTTGGTAGCGAAATAGGAGTATAGGATGGTGTGTGTGATACTGTGTGAGATAGTTTTGGCTAGTTAGTAGTTTGAACAGAATGTGCTGCTGAGATCCGATTAGGCTGATGAGAGCAGACTGATTTGAATATCGAAATGGGGATTCTCACTTCTACTTATAGTATTGACCTTTGTTACCTTCTTGTTCCATATTAAATTGTTGTTGTTTATTTTGAATAAGTACATGGATATAATCAAAATATGTTTTTATAAGATTATATACATTTATACATGTATATAATATGGTGGTTATTAATAGTTTTTGTACATATTTTGAAATTTGAATAATATCAGGGTACATGGGTACAGGTATTTATTATATTTTAATAGTGTTTATTAGATATTGTATTGTCATTTGATTTCATAGTGAGTATGAATGTTGTTATGGTGTATAATTTTGAGTAATATAATGGGTAGTGGGTACATGGGTACAGATATTTATTGTGGTTTTTTGGTAATGACATACCTACCTATTTAATATTATTATGATGATATTTAATCATGAAGTTGTGTTGGCGCAATAATGTAGATATCATTACAATAAATTGTGATTAATATATTTCATTGTAATAAAAGATATAAGTAACATAATAATATAATGTATATTATATTATGCAAATGTACCTAAATTGTACAATTTATCATAATAGATAAATAACAGTGATCACTGACCTTAATAGATATTAAAAAAAAAACAGTTAAGTAAAAATTTATTTACAAAACTTACATTATCTTTAGTATTTTACCTCAATTATTATTTTATAATGATGTGTATCATTATTACTATTATTATTATTATCAACATGATTTTCGTTATTTAGGAAGGAACACTCGCCACAATTTGTCCGTTTTACCTGCGCGCCGCAGTGGTAGGGGCGCACCTGCCTGTCTTGGCCAACAGGTTTCTTCTTTCTAGGTAGTTAAGTACAATAACCCGTGTCGGTTGGACGGCTCCGAGTAAAGGTGTCGCAATACCGGTATCGTTTATACTAACTATTACCTACACTTTTTTATTATTGCATTTTACTATTTACTAGTGCTTATTTAGTATTTTTCAGTTTTTAAAGTTTTGTGAAATATTCTAGTTAAGTGTACCGTCGGTCTAGTGAAAGTGTTAATATTTTTCTGCAGGAACATGGTGTTTTGATGGATTAAACTGTCTCACTTAAGAAAAACACAGGTAAGAAAAAAATGTTTTTATTTTTTCCCCTTTAAATCTTGGGTTTTTTTATTTTAAAAATAAATAATAACTATTTGTAGTTTGTATCAAGATAATTTAAGTAAAAATACTCAAACCAAAATTTTAAAAAAAAAGGAGTACCTAATATTATATCCTTCTGAAATCTGAATTAATGAATGATATTCAATTATATTTATATATGCATTACGTATTGTTAGATTTAGATAATATTGTTTTATTATTTATCTACTATTTATTAATGTTGGCAAGTATCTTTCAATATAGTTATTTTATATTTGGATTGTTATTACTGTCCAATGTGCACATCCTAGTAAACTACACAGGTACCGGTCGGTGTATGTAGCTAACTTGATAATCTGTACATATGCGGTTTTAAAAATCTTAGGACACGGTTAGCATTAATATCTCTATATAGTTTCATAGAATTGTAATATTTCATTGTATACATCTGAAGTCAATCTAACCGTAGATAATAGTCTTTTGTGCTTAAATGTAGGTCAACGGCACCAAAGTTATGATATCTAATTACACGGTACATTATGACTACCTACCTATACGCGGTAATATTATATTTGTGTCTATCGTATTTTTTTTCGAAAAATATCGTCCGTGTTCTTTTAGTATTTAGTTGAACATCAAAGTCAATATAAATAAATTAAGTACATTTTTAGGGTTTGTATTTGTTGTAGGTACAATATAGTCATCCGATGTCTCTGTTAAAATAAATATTTCTATAAGAGGAAAAAAATATTGCTTATAATTCTTATAAACACCTGTACATTTCTGTTGTTATATTTTTGTAAGAAAAATGTCCCCTCCTACACAGGGATTTAAAAAAAAACTATTGTGTTGAGTCTAACACATGTCTCGCCCAACCCTCGGGCTAAAATATGTTTTATTTGGCCGTGGGATTATTCAAACGAATGCCCAGCCAGAGGCCAATTGTCATTATTTTCAAAATGTCATATGTACCCACTATACAGTAAAAATATAAAAATATATATTATAATATTATAATACACGTACCTATTGTAGTATAAAAATTTAAAATATATTTTGTATTTTACATCATAGTATAGGAAATTAAAATGTTTTAACAAACATCCTATGATTAGGACGTAAAACATTACTTTCGATTTTTATGATAATATATTCTCATATTTTTACTTATTATTACCAATCATTGATTTATAATAACTTTTATGGTTCGTAGATTGTGAAAGTGACATTTTTCAAAATGCATTAATATTATTATTTTTAAAAATACTATACTAATAACAAGTTAAAATGTGCAACATCACTTCCATGTTATAAAACTAATTACAAGTTATAACTGTTTAAAAAGTTATTATTCTTATAAATTCAGTGTTGACGTAATAAAGTATCATCGATTATGTATATACTGATTTTATAAAATGTTCTACAATAACCGGATGTTCGCATGCATGACTATTGTTATTATTATTAATTGATATTGATTAACTGATTTAGGCGTTACTATTATTGATAATATACATTTTGATTGAAGGTACACTGGTACTGAGATTTTATCAGCAATCAGCATAGTGTATAACAAAGAAAATGCGTATCGTTTCATTGAATCTTAGTTTTTTATATTTAATAAATCCATCACTAATATGATAAATTTAAAATTATAAAGTACAGTTTGCAGATAATATTATAATATTATAATACACAATATTTTTGCAAATAATAAAAAATATATTACAAGTTTGTAGGTAGGTACTCTCAAACATCCAAGCGGTACATAATGGTTTGCAGTGTGAATTTAAAACATTTTTATGATACGTGACCTATATTTTATTTTAATTCTCAAAAAACTTAAACTTCCATGACAGGTGACAACAATTATTATTTTTGAAGGACCGTCCATTAATGGACATTGATATCCTAGAGGGTCTGTTATAGAATTTATGAGATCCACTGACTGATTATAAAACAATTTAGACATTTTTATTTAAATTTTAAAAATTCTAATTGTTATTTAATCAAATCTATTTTTTAACATATTTATTATTAAATAGAAATAAGTTATTGATTATAATAATATAACTAGTATATTATAGAGTTAATTATTTACTTTATGTTTGTAAAAAAATGTTTAATCGTTAAAACCATTCACGGCTTTGTACTTTCTTATAGTGAAATTCTTTTTCTGAAGAGTAGGTATGCCCGTAATTGTCTACTGCCTATTATAGAAATATCTAAGTTTATACATGAGTAATTTATACTGTAGTACCTACTCTATGCAATATATTTTTATTTTTCTATGTTTAATAAGTCAGAATACCTATATAGTTTTAAAACGTTAACTTTTTATTAAAATTAAATATTTAATTGAGTTTAAATAAATTAGCATTACTTATCACTTATCACATTTCAAATTTTAAGTTTAAAAAGCTTATAATTTTAGTTTACAATAATAAAATATGTGATTTAATATTGTTATTTATTTTTCAACGTCTAACAAACTATAATAATTGTTGTGTAATGTATTTTTCACACTGCTGAAAAATGTACGAATGCACTTTAATATAAACGTCATAGTTTGAATTAACTGCTAATTATTTATAATATGATTGCGATAATATAACCCGTAGAAGAATTAATAAGATTTTCATGTGTCTTTTTTATAAGAATGTAAAGGCGAGTTCTTCGATTATTAATTATGCATGTATATAATATATACTTGATAGTGATGGGTATAATAAAAACCAATTGTAGTTGAAATATGATATTGGTTTTATAATTTAGGTATACTATTGATAAATTGGTACCCCTCTTAATCATTATAGGGCCTGACTTCTAATGTAGGTTTATTAATATAAACTATAAACTATAAAGTCGAATTCTTCAACTCGGGCGTTTTGAGCGTGATGATTTAATGAACTTGACCTGTTGGCAAGATGTGTATGCTATTATGGCTATATAGAGAAAATAAATGTCAGAAAGATAATTATACATATGATATAGGTACCTATAGTCTATACATTAGGTGGTATTGCTTTGAAGTAGGTATATTAATGTATATACGTATATACATTATACACTATATATTATCTATATAATATATAGTATATTAGTAGTTATTACCTATGTCTATGAACTATGTGAATATGAGATACCCGTACGGCCATACCTATGAACACGTATATTATACTATATAGACATAATATAGTCATGCAGACACGCCAAAAAATCATAACGGTGTTAGGAAAATAATAACATGCGTTTCGTCTATGACAGAGACTTAAACAGCCGTACATGAATGAAACATAATTAACGTTAAACGTTTTGTATATGTTTTTTTTATAACTGTTTATATAATATTATTATATCTAGTAATCTAGGTAGTCGTATTAATGTTAATCACACTAAACCCGTGCGCTGCGGCAAACGATTTATATTTTCGGTAACCCAACTGCTGTACTAGCAATATTATATTAATATGACATTTATACAACGGTAACCATGTACGCTGTCAAAAAATACATTGTTCAGTATAATCGTGCACCGCATTGGATCGATGATAATTATTATTTATTATTATAAAAAAAAGTCAAGTGCATATTATAATATAATATAACGTTAAATGATTTCTTACAGACGGGTCGTCATGACGTCTTGTGATAGGTACACGGCTACACATAATATAATAATAATAGAATTACATGTAGGTTGATCTTATCGTTTGACGACATTGTGTTCTATACAAAAAGAGCTGTTACGTATTTTTATTACGTTAACTGTGTTTATATTATTATCTTAATAATAATAATTATTATTATTATTATTATCGTCGAGTATAGGTACCCCGTGTCCCGCGGTCAGTTTTACAAAAAAAATATCGTGTTCACCGATTCGACTCTGTAGTTTCGCGGCATCATCGCCACGTCATACTAGCGGTCGATATTATACATACATTATATTATATATACATAGCGTTCGCACATGCAAGAGTGATCGTTAAGTCATTGTCCGAGGTTTATGAGCAGACACCCATACAAACGCACGTACGCTATGATCGCGATTTTCGACAGTCATCGCAATCGTGGCGTTGTCCGCTGCGTGGTGTGCAGTAGCTACCACAGCTGGTACGCAGCAATACTAAAGCCGCAAGACGACGATTTTCACGGTCGTCCGAAATATAATATTACCTGCGTACAGGTGTACAGCACACACATTTATATACATTATAATATATTATAGTCCGAGTGGATGAGAATATTGGTCGCGACAGCAGCTTGAGCATAATAAAGCGCGGGCCGAAAAAAATAAATAATATCACGAACCGACCACCATCAGCGCCGGATAGGTGCAAAAGGAGCTTTCATAAAAAAATATAATATTCTACACAAAAATATGCATATCATGTTGTTTTATAATAGCGCCTTGAAATGGGGTACTTATATTATAATATTTTCCTTAATCCGGCTCGAGGATGAGGTACACAAGCGACGATAGAAATAAAAACTGCTCAACGGTGTACCAAATAATATACCCACGCTATTATATTACTAAAAAATATGAATACATCGATAGTTATTATATCGTATACGTTGTACTTACAGCCTAATCCGCAACGGTGGCTACCTACCTGATTTATATTCTATTATGATTTATAGGTACTTTGTGTTTCTCCCGCCGTGTGCTGTCGATCGGTATATTGTTGTTGTGGACGTCGGTGGCGCATACGATTCGGTGGCAAATCTAATTAATACGATTAATTGATAACGGATTAAAGAGCGCGCGTATACCGTGAATAATGGAGCGCTCGCTCACCGCGGGATGCCCTCGCAAAAGCGGATCGTCGATATTATTACAATAATATTATAGTCTCGTATCGCAACGCACATATTTACACACATAATGTACCTATAATAACAACTATATACAGTTGTACACACATAATATAAGACATACCCACTAATAATATTATTGAAAATTAGAATATTACAAGATGTACTAAATTACGAGTACCCGGTACTACCTGGTATCTGTGTATACCTGCAGCAGCTATACCGCACGTAAACAGTGTCGCTTCGTTATAATATATTCCCGTCGGATCCATATTATATACTTTACATCACACAACCTGCAACAACAACAACGCTGAGCTTGCTGTGTAGTGTATAATATAATAGGTACATGAGATTATATTATTATTATTATTATTATTATACTTCGGGTCGAATCACGAACCGTGTACACGATTTAAAAGCCCACGGATATGCTCCATTTATATAATACAGTATTATTCCTACGCCAATAATGGACCTTTTACACGCCGACGACCATAGAAAAGAATACTTACTGTTGACGACGATGGCGACGTTGCATCGCTGCAGTTGGGACTCGTGCATTATGCACTATTGCTTCGCGTGTGTACAAAACATATTAAACCGTAAGTTTGGCGGATAATTATAGATAATAATATTATGTGTGTACATTGTACCTATATGATAATAATATTATTATAATATTACATCGCATAAGCGCGATCCATCGGTGACCGACCGACTGACGCGAATCGCAAAACGATTTTTGGCCTGTTTTTCCGTTCGGGTTTTTTTTTAAACGTCGCTTTGTGTTATTATTGGTAAGCGATGATGATAAAAATAATAATATGCATCACATCGGCTATAAATCGCACGCCTCCCCGCCATTACACGAACCGTGAAATGTGGCGGTTGTGTGTCTTAGCACTTAGTAGTACCTATTCCGTTTATTATTGTTTCTCTGTGGTCTAGACGAATCGCTGAATAATTATACGGTGGAATAACATCTGTACCTAAAAATTACAGTAGATAAAAAAACTAGGCCAAATATTATATTTGACGAATTTTGAAATCAATAAGTTGTGCGCTAAGTGCCCAAGTTCTTGACAAACGAAACCGTCTTGAAATTAGGAATAAAATATAGATTATAGAATTCATTTTACGGCGTATACCTATATTATAAAGTGTATAACTTACTAAATTAAAATCGCATGTTGTATTGTTGTTAGGCTATTCAGTGATTGGGAGACTTCATTTGGCTCTTAAAATCGAGGATTTTATTTTGTATGATAAATATTAATATTATATTGTAGAAGATTAACGTGTCACATAGATTATAATAAAGTTTAAATTGCTTATAATTAATGTACCTAGACTTAAAATTAGTTAGTTAACATTACTAATCAAAACATTTTCGCCAATATATGATCAATAATAATTGTTTCAATAAATGTAATTTTCATAAAAATTATGAACTTTTAGTTGAAAGGTCATAAATTTAACATATTGTAAAAGTACATTATTTTATTCATTTCGATATTTTCACAATGTATTTGTCTCGGAGTACTTATTTGTTCTTATATAATTTCACCATATGTAATACACAATGTATGCTATTGTTAAATAGTATACTATAATATTGAATAAAACGCGTACCATTGCACGACGAATATCGTCTCCCTGGAGTAAATTATATGCGTGCGTGACGTACGTTTTCGAGCAAACGATCATTTTTTACGACCGTAGACACTCTGGAATTCTGGTCTTTCGGCACGTCTACACACGATATCGGGATCCACAGAATTCTGACGCCGTCAAAAGTCTAGAAATCCCGGGTCGTATAATATTGTAGTTATTTAACTGAAAATCCACAACAATGACGAACATTTATCACTATATATAGCACTCAGATACGCCCCTGCTTGAACCAAGATGGTTATTACATTACCTTCACGGCTATATATATATATATATTATATAGTCGAGTATAAGAATTTATATTTAGGTGCCTACCTAACCATTCTACTTGACGTGGTATTTCAGGGGTGCGTTTTATAATAATATAATAAATAAGAATATAACAACAAATTCCCACTGGAAATTGATTTCGAAAAGTGGTTTTTCTACGTTATTAGGTACCTGCGTACACTTTAAAAACGGGTAAGTGGTAACGACCGACCGTCTCTCCAGGATAACGTGACCCATCCTTTTTATTCATTTATATTTTATTTTTGTGTGTGTGCGCGCATCTGCAGCCTGTCACTATAATAATAATTTATATATGTTAAGGCCCCTGCAGCCGAGACGCACAGGTAGTATCTCCGCGACGGGTCTGAGAAACGAGATTTCGGGTATGATACGTCTATACGGTGCTCGGTGGTTATATACTTATATATACACATGCGTTACATGACGTGTAATAATATATAATACATGAAACTATTATATCGAATCGTCTGAAATCCCGACAATCCCGTTACGCGCCCGGTAACGACGGTTTTTTTCTTTTCTCTCTCTCTCTCTCTCTCTCTCTCTCTCTCTCTCTCTCTGCCAATATAAGAAAATAATAATATAAATAACATTATTATCACACACGAAACGCGCGTGCAGGAAGGTACATGATATCTAAACACTCTGAAACGAGATTTTAAAGTGTTTGCGTGTTGCGCAATGTTATATTAAATTATTATCTACTAACAGTTATCGGAGTGCAAAAACCCCAACGTCCGCGATTATCATTCGCAATGCGCAGACGACACGCCACTCCGCGCCCGTCCGACGGTTCGGTCACCGGACTCGGACTTGGCGTGCAAAGATTATTATTATTATTATTAGTATCTACCTACCTACTATTATTAATAAATACTAAAATACCTACATGTGTGTGTAGTATAAATACATATATTATTATTTCTAATGAGAGGTATACATTGCACATACGCACGTATATTATTATTATTATCATTATAATAATATATTATATTAAATTATGCTGTACGAGATATCTTTATTAAAATAATATTATATTGGCACAGAGACCCATGTGTGAGGCCGTATGCGGAAAAACGGCGTTCGTTACCTACATTTTAATTACGCCCGTCGTCGGCCTGCGCAGTGCCCGGTAATTCGATAGGCACGTCGCGTAGTTGGCGGGCAAAAAAAAAGCACAGGTACGTAGGAGCCGGGCGCGTCGCCCCGCGCGCGTAAACCGGTTGTTGGCCCAGTGACGTATAATGATAATAATAGTACGGCCGACGAGCTGCGAACGAACGCGAGCGCGCGCGACGGTATAGGAAGTCATCGGGAGCATCGAACTCCTCCCGGGCCACCGATGCCGACGAGCTGATGAGCTGGCACCGTCGTCCGTGGTCCGTGGTCAAACCGACGACGGCGACGCGACGCCGCCGGCTCGCAAGTCGTCTTAATAATACGCCATGACCACCACCGGACGACCAACAACTATTATATTGTTATTATGGTGAACTAGCCCGCTCCGAATAGGATTCGGCGGCACGTCCTTTCACACGCACACGCCGCGGTGTCAGCTCTAATCGTCATAGTGATAAATCGTTTTCGAACCAGAAATATGTGATATATAGTATAATATATTATATAGCACTAGCCATCAGGTAGGTCTTACTACGAAATATTGTGTAGACGCGGGATTTTAAGGTTTTAAAAGTTTAAAAATATGCTAATCGTCTGATAAGTGTAGAATATGTAATAAATTAAAAATAAGAACGAAGCACAATATTCTAATCGTTTAAGTAATATTATTTGATGTGCCAAAGTCGTGTTGATGTAAAATTCGGTTCAAAACCCGATACTATAGCTGATATTATATTTTGACATTTTGTAATAAGTACATAATAACATAGTTGAAAATACTATCACGACTAAATAAGGTACAGTGCAAGTTGATCCACAAGCAGGACATAGTAAGTACATTCAGCAGCAGTCATCGAATTTTTTACTAATATATTCTTTTAACTCGAGATGGCCACATTCAGGAAAATTATGGTACACATAATACTCTTATTTTTGACCGTTCTTTACCTCCTGAACACTGATCACGTATACCTACATAATATTATGTACTTATGTGGCACGAATTATTATACAACGATAATTTTATATTGTATTAATATCATATTATAGGTACATTTATATTCAGTTCGTATATATAACGATATAATACCGTATACAGATTTGCTCCCACACGACGAAAACTGCGTGACGGAGCGAAAAACGTTCCGGAAATCATTTTACAACGATTATTATATTATTATTACCATTTTCTTTTCATTTTGTATAGAAGCCAAAACGGTTTTTTAATTAACAACAATGATGCGCGCGAGGTTCCCTCGTGAATTCGGGCAGACCCACCACCTATCATCTCCCATCAATTAAAATCCTATCTATTGCCCGGTACATACAATTCATTATTAATTGTTGGGTTGTAATTACGACAAAAAAAAATAAATAATAAAAATACGGGCTTGTCTGACCAGTTATTATATTATATACCTTTGCAGAATATTCGGTACGTGTAAATTGATTATTTGTAGTCTTCGATGTTAATACGCTAGCCACACCGTGTGTATTCCGTTTTGGACATTGCGCTAAATCCGACTTCGGTCCGTCTTCGTCGTTATAGGTATGTTGTACATCGCAAGAGTTTTATTGCCCCCTGGCGTTTTCTTCTTGTATATTGAACCAACAGTCCGGTTATTGCGTACCTATAGGTATATATATATATAATATGCAGCCGACGAATTTATAGCCAACAGGAATGCGTCGTCGATATAATATAGAGCCGACTGAGTTGATAGGTATAATTATTATATTGTGACCGAGCACATAGATGATGATGAAGTCTCCAGTCTTGTGCGTATAGATGTGTATTAAAAGGATAAGAAAAAATAACTCTGAAACTGCATTAAAAGCGCGCTTTCTTTATAAAAGCAAAAACCTCTATGCAGGTAGGTTATACGCGCGTACCTACCTATATACGATTACGACGGTTTTCGTTTCACGCAAACGTCGTCCGTATTTATACCCATCGTCGTATAAAAACGACTACACTTCAAATATCTAATTAAAATTTGAACGCACGTACCTTACAGTCAATACCTTAGGTATATAATAATCTGACGAGATTTATAAATCATTATACTCTCCGCCCACGCTATTGTTAACGATATTCGAAATCCACCACAATACCGCAACGGGAAAATATTAATCAAAACAAAACAGAAAACCGGCATTATCCAAACACTTTTACTATTGATTATCGAGCGCATTATCTCTGTATTATTATGCCACTTTTAATCGTTCCCCGTGTTTTCTTTTTATGCCGAACAATAGGGAAATTCAAACGAAAATTACGTTATGTATATACATAATATTCTATATTATATAGGCACTGTACTGCAGTTAATTGGATAATTATTATACAGTACACCGAAAACACATTTTGGTCGTCGCATACGGCTTACTGATATATTATATATATTTTTAATTTTTATTATTAAGAGTTATGGTTCACCGTGTTCGTGTATAGGTCCAAAACCCATACAAGAGCGGGTGCAACAGCCGGTAACGTTACGCGCAGGTGTTTGACACTGCGCAGGCACCCAAGTATCACACATGTATACATTATACAATGTAGGTACATATTAAGAATTGGCTATGGTTCAATACACGCGTGTGCACGTTATTCCTATATTATTATCGTACCCACATTCAGGTAGGTACTTTATACGTTTCGAGGGTTGGTCCGAATCGCGAAAAAACAACATTCGGTGGGCGTGCAAGGCGAAAGACGCAGAGGTATTTCGTCTCGAACGTATTACGTCATATCGCGTGCACCAGTGACGGTAACAATAAAATTATTATTATCATACATTTTCGGTGTGCGATCATTGTTTTGAACCCGAATATAATTAGATGGATATAATATTATGGAATTGTCGTCGTCGCCAGTGAACGTGGTGCAGTGCCGGTGTACATATATTAAAGGTACACTTACCTATACACAACGCGATGAGCTCATTCGGGGGGAGACGGAAACGCTTAAAAGTATTGTTGTGTTTAAAAACTAACCACACACGCGCGCTGGCAGAGGAGGATTTAATATTCAAGACGAACCGTTTGACATCTGAACGCGATAGGTGTGACAGAAATATTATACCGTCGATTCGCCACGACGACGGAGGATACACTTAGCATCGTGATGTGGTTGGGTTTTTGACCCGACGACCGTTTTTTACACGTCTCCTGTGTGACTTATAACGTTCAACCGTACATCTATATGCGCATTTAGTATTCGGTTGGCACATCCGAGCTCGCAGCATAAATTAAACAATAATGAAAAAAAATCATAATATAGCTCTATAGTCGAGTCTCGGTCCCGTCATCCGGTCGAGTTTTTTCGGTCTTCGTCTTCTACAAGTTCAACACTGACAACACTCAGCCGAGCCGCCGTCACACCGCTCGAGTGTGCAGAGATTCGTTCAGTGATCTCATCGGGCTCGAGCATCGATAACGAATTATAATTATACCGTACACTTTTTAACGGGTAAAAAACAAACAGGCACATATAGTTTATTGGTACTTATTCTGCCACTCGCCCGCATTATACTAATATACATTATAATCCCTGCTCGGAATCGGTTCATCTCGCAGTCGCGCACGGGTTTGATCCGATGTGACGAAACGTTCCGCGAAATTAACCTAGATTGTCCATGTGCCCTTACAACAAATATAACATACAGTGCTACTACGCGTATTGGCAGGCGCGTGGAAATGCGAATTACAGTTGTAAAATATATAACGCATACATATTATAATATGCGCTGCCGCGCTGGTATATGTTTTTATTGTTATAAAAATTATTGCATTATTATGTGTATTTACCTACTCGCTGTATATTATACTGTGCTGTTCGCCGGGTAATTTCGTGAGAAAGTGGTCATGGGCTTTGTGTCGCCCGCGCGTTAAATAATTGGTCTTAATAACCGTCGTCGTGGGTAATATAATAATAATAACATGGTTGCGGGGGCGGTGGAGGGCTGGGGTGTTGTGCAAAGCCGTGAACGCATTCTTGGCGCGTATTCTTGCTGCTGCAGGTTTGGACTGCTGCGATAAATTATTACATTTATGTGTCTCGAGGACGCCTGTTTCGATGTCTGAGGAAAACTTATTGTATACACTATATATTATTATATTTTTCGAATAACGCATGAACGTCTATTGTGTGTGTACGGACGAATATTGAAAAAAAAGGACTAGTAGCGGTCGATGACGATGTATACGAGCACTACAGCCGCATATAGGTATAATATTATATATATATATGCATTTTTTCAATGGTGAAATATGTGTTTTGTTGTCTGATAACAAGGCTTAAACATTGAAAAATACACTCGATGTTGTACACGTACCTATACGAACTATCGAACGACGACGATGGTAGTTTTATCGTGTTCAAACATGGACCAACTATATAATATATAATAATATAATACATATATACCAATACGGCAATAATACCATCATTGGTATAAAATATAACAATGATATGTATAGCGACTATAGTGTGCATGACATGCATTATACTAGGTACATTTGTACCTGTGTAAATACAAGAAGAGTAAAATCCGAGAGACTGAGATTATATTATTATTGTTGCTTTTTGTTATTATTGAATTGATGCAAATCTCCGTTGCCCAATAATTGTAGTCCGCAGATTTGTTTAACAATCGCTAAAATATAATAGGTAAATTTATAATTACCATGTGTCCGCGTGTATTTTACATTTTCCCACAATATTTCATTTTATTAATTGAGATTTAATTTAGTCTTAGGATTCGTGTACAATAATTTTTAATGAATCCAAAAGATTGTGAAATAATTTGTATATTTATTTGTTTTAATTATAACGGTAAATTATTTATCATATAAGTATTAAGTATATTCGTATAACAAACTGCAGATAGTCAGCAGTTATAGTTTTGCAGATACAGAACGGAAAATTGAAATTCCAAAAAACTCGTTATGGAGTCGTTGTATCTAACAAGATACGAGATTTTATTTTTGAAACCAGTTTTAATTCATCGGCAAGAGTTGGAAAACTTTGCTCATTTTTCTAAAATGTTGTATCTAAAGCAATCTATTATGTTATGTTTATCAAAATAGTATGGTCGAATCTAGAATGATGAATTCAAAAAACTGGTTTTGACACTATGGTTACTAGGTACTGCAAGAGTTTGGATTATCTCAATTTTTCTAAATCGTTAGTTTAGTATAGGTAACGTTCAATTTTATGTTTATAGCAATATAGCTATCTGACAGTAGGTCTTATTCTTCATTGGCCTGCGAAAAACGTCAAAAAGTTCAGTCGTTTATTTAGTAGGTATACCTTTACTATATTTTCTTAGTTCGATAACTTTTTCTTCGGTAGAATCGTAAACAACCTACATATCTATACGAATAATTACGGAACAACAATATTATGGTCTGTGCAGGTCTTGCAGTGAGTGCTTTTTGTGTAATTTATTTAATGAACGTTGTTTTTCTGTATACCATTATAATGGGCAATGAAATGGCCCTAAGTAGGTAGGTACTTGCCTATTATCGAGTAGCATAAACAACAACGAAAACATCGACGGCCAGACGATATCAATAATTATGACATTACAAGGGTAAACAACCATTAAAACGTTGATATAAATATAATATAGGTATAAAATATAAATAAATACAGCTGCAGGTGGTTGCGTCATCACAATACTGTCGAACTGCTGCTATATAATATTATATATATTGCACATGCGCCGTGCGCGCGTTTTCGGATTGAAGTTCAAGTGCGTAAAAACTAGTCACGTTATTGTGTCAATGACAAGACTGCTGCAGTAATGCCTCATATTTCCTTTCGTTTTTCACATGATTGTTTTGCGTATATACATGTATAATATGCGAAATGCTCTCGGTTCTCTTGGGATTAATACACGTCGTTATCCATATATACCGCAACGACGTGTAAGACCTTTCTCTTTTAAATCGCGTGAAGACACGAACTGTCTATACCTAACTCGTATAGTTGTCTCCCTGTAGAGCGGCTCTTCGTTTGCCTGCGATTTTTCCTCAGATGAAACGTGAAAAACAAATCAAACGCACCTACGGACCTATACTTATAATTTAAAGTTGTATTATAGTTCTATGTATGTAATGCGAGGGTAATGTGTATATTATAGGTATATTATAGGCTATAGCCGTATAATAGGTAGGCACTGCCTGGAATTTAGTGCGGCGGAAAAATATAGTTTATATGGGGCACGGGAGACGTGGAAATTGTGACTTACGTGACTTACGTCTGTCGGCTGAAATTTAAAAGACCCAACAGCAATTTGAGGTGGTATTATAATGACGCATTCTGTAGCATTATGACCTAAGACAATTTTAAATCTGTCCACCCGCCGCCATATAGGTATAAACATTAACTATAGGACATATTATGTATATATTATATAGTTATAGGTGGTAGGTACACGCGATGGGCGGCGTGCACGAAATTCTAGTTTCCGCGTATAATACTACTCGATTAATTTCTATGTGTTTAAAAAAATGTATTTTAAAAAAGAAACCCAACCCGGTTTCGGAATGTTGTTATTAAGTCGCCGCGGCCAGGCACCGTTGTTCGTCCTACATTCTTTCGCCCATCTTTCATGCGACGACCACGCTATGCATTTTATTATATTATTATATACTACGCCGGACAACTGAACATATCTATATAGATTCATTTTTGTCCCTCCCCCCTCCATTTCAGCCGTCGTCAAGTCTACCTTGTCTAATAGGTATTATATATTTATATATTATACTGAGCACGACCGAGCCGATCGATCGTCGTAGTGGCCATACCGACGACAGCGGGACAATTTTTTTTCCTATTCAACGAGGACAATAATTTCCCGGGAGTATATAATTTTATATATAGGTATACGTTTTTGTTACATATTTTGTGGTGTACACGGCACACCGGACGTACTAAATGCTTGATTATTTTTTTGGGAATAACTCCCTATATGATATAACGACATAACGTATATTTTATATGTGGAGTGTGGACTCTTTGGACTGGTTTCTTTTTAGGTTCAATATAAACAATACGCTTAATACATATAGGCACATGTCATTATATACATTTACTCTCACTAGGATAGTTTATAAACACTACTATGATATATTATAACTTCATATATGTAATGAATATATTGTACACGAAGTATAATAACAAGTAGGCAATTAAGTACCTTTATTATATTATTATATGTTGTCGTTCCCGATACCTATATATTTTAATTTTTAGAACTTTTTAATTTTTATCTCATTTTTGTTTCATAGCCTCGTTAACTGACTGTTATTTATTTATTACATTTTTTTTAATTTGATACGAAAATAAATAGTTAATGGTTAATACTTTTACGGCACACGATGCATTACCTCTGTACGTTCCTAATAAGTTATAACTTATAAGTATTTATTTAATAATATTCACGAAATAGAAAAAATAATTTTTGAAATTTGTATCAAAATTAATCTTCACTCAAAAGTCTGAGCTAACAAAGAATTTTCTAAAAAATCAGATAAAAAAAAAATTAAAGAGTTCAATAAAGCATATTTTATAAATTAAAAGATCTCACATTTTAGAATAAATGACGAGAGCCTAGAGGTCATCGTTCATTATACATATTTTATACTTGTGTATTTGCTTAACATAATAATAATAATTAAAACTTATCAGCGAGTCCCTATGCTCGTTGATTGTATATATTTTGGAATCTTATACCATGAAGTATAAAAATAATAATTTGACATAGGCCTCGTTTATGACCTTCTAATATTATTCTCATCTAATTACTAAAATTAATATATTGAACCTTGGCAACATTCTTTCATTATTGTATTCATACTCGAGTAACTCTCACCGGATTGAGAAAATACGTACCTATTATGTTGTTGATATTTAAAACTTCTACAGCTTGAGGTAAATACCTACGTCAGATTGACGATTGTCTGCCATTACAAAATTCTTATTGAAAATCTTCCACTGCATGCGATTATTACATGCGGTAAGTTCCAATAGTTACTCACTCGTATTTGCACACTGCAGTATTCCTATAGCGTTTAATATTATAGTCAACTTTTCATTATACTTAACTAATTAAGTACCACTAAAGACATACGATTTAAACCTGTTACAAAATATTAATATAAGTGTTCATATATACGGTAGGATTTTTTAATTTATTTGAAATTTGATTTAACTAACATTTTTATTTTTTTAAATATATATTTTAATTTTAATAAATACGGTTTCATCATTACTTTTCGAATTGTAATTTTAATATATTATTATTTTTCCATAAGCTAATTATGCAAGTCTTACCATATAGGACGGTATATATTACCTGCAATTGCAAGCCAGTTTTTCAATTCAACTTGTCTTGCAATACTCAGGCGGAAAATGCAAGAATTTATCATACACCATCTATAAATATAATAATATATTAAATAATATGTAAAATGTAGGTATAGGTACTTACAACCATTTGGTTATAAATAACATGATTTATTAATAGATACATGCCATTATTGCATATATTTATATATTAATCTAATTTTCCTCCATTGTTTCCTCCCTCAACTTTCGTATTGGCCCAGATAACAGGGGAAGGAAAAATGTTGATACTCTCACGTAGTTACCCCATTCCAGAGATGCTATCAATTTAAAAAAAATAATGGGGTCCGAATAACACATAATGTAATATATTATACTAACTGGAGTGTATACTTTAAGTCTATAAAGCCATTACTATAATAGTGTGCCTATGTCAAACAAAATCTATCGTATAATCGTAACCATATATTTATAGTCATTAATATGGATACGGTTCTGGAACAACAAAACAATCAAAACAACGATTAATATAATATAAAATGTGACTTGGTATACTTTTACGTGTTATCTAAAGTAAGAAGCATAACGACTTGGACTCCCACATCATATTATATGGTGTACTAGTGTACTACTGTACTTACCTAGGTATACCTAGATACCTCCAGAGTCCTGATATATTATACCTGTGTGTTGTGCGGACAATATCTGCAATTATTTCATAGCACAGATGTCGTATTAAGCAATATTGTTCTTTAGACGAATGAAATGTCACACCCTAGTGACCTTAAGTAGATATATGAGTTATAACTTACAATGTATCATTCAATGGGTTAGGTAGGTCTTATACAAATATATATCATTATGATAAATGTTTGACAAATGCATTTCAGATAAAAAGATTATTGATACAATTAATATTGATGACATTTAAGTATTAAGTATCATGTTTTTAGATATTCTAATATTTGTTAAATAATAATCTATTAATAACCTATATAAATATTTAAAAAAATACTTATAATTAATATCAATGTGATATTAATTGTTTGAATTGAGTAATAAGAACTTGAATTATTATAAATTATTATAAATAAATGTTAATAAAAAAAATAAAAATAGGTACTACAAAATTATTATAAATTTATAAATACCTACTAAATTTTATTATGACTATTAATTGTTATTTTTAATAATTTTTGATTGATTCACGAAAAATTAAACTTGTTTTACTATATTATTTACGAATAGGTACATTCATTGTTTTCTCACTCCCTCGTGACAATTTTTTTTATTACTTCTCGGCCTAGAGAGCGGATTTTTAGGTTCTTAAAAGCTTAAAATATGATGATATGCTCTAAAAACATTAAATTATTCTCTTCACATTCTGTCAAAAGCAGGCTGGTAAAATATACATTCACAGGCATCTTGTTTGCTATTTAGTCATTATATTATTTAATTATACACCTAAGTAAATATTATATTATATTAAGTTAATGGTACTTACTTCTACTAATTCTTTAATAAACAAATCGCCTACGTTTTTTTTTACCAACGTTGAGCTGCATATAAAGTATAGCAAATATAAAGTATACCCAATACATTTATACGAAAACCTATAAATCCGTCCAATTATCGCTAATTGAAATTTGGCCGGTTACTCGTTCCGATTTGTAACATTGAGATAATTTTTACTCAATAAACGTATGGCGTAGAGTATTATGTGCGGTATTCCAGTTACAAATAAATATGATGTTAAAATTGGTGCTTGACCGTGGAGGAGTAAGATTTTTCCTATAAATATTGTATAAAAAAATATTTGTTAAGGTTTAAGTAAAATAAAATAAGGCAACCCTATACTAAAATATAATATAAGTAGATACCTATAAGGTACCAACATACAATAAAGTATTAGTATAAGTAGATTGAAAATACGTAGACCGTGTAAAACATTAGTTCTGGCAACTATATTTCAAAAAATCAATTACCTACTATTTCGGGAAAAAAGATTTTAAAAATATGTTGAAATAAGTAAATTATAATTTGCCAGTTGATGGTATTGTGTAATAGTTATAATACTAGGAGGTGTGTCTGATTACTGTAAATGAGCTCATAAAATATCAGCAAGGTACGGCAGTAGACATATTATACAAAAAATATATAAATTATATATAAATTATTAAATTTTAAGTGTCAGTTATTACTTCACTTATTCAATCATAAAATGCACAAAAAGATGTTTAGGCGTAGTTGTGGTATTATTATATTGATTATAATATGGTTCCTGAAAAGTATTTTTTATTAATATAATTTTTTTTTTTACAGATTCATCCAGCTGGTATGAGGATTAAAATATATGCGGCCATTTTACTGGTCGTCACTCTTCCATACGTCTTGTCACAGGTACATTAACTACATACCTATAGTTATATACTCATTAATCATTATTAAATTATTTATCATAATGACTACGTTTTATCTTTTGGAGACAAATTTATAATAGTTTTATTACGTCAACGGCCTATTGTTCCAGTTACCTAATGATATAATATAATAATAATTCCATTGACAATTTCATTATTCTGCCTATTCGATATAATAATCTGCTGCCTTAGAGACTGTGGTTAGCGGTTACGTTAAGACGTTCACTTCAAATTAAGCGTAGTGATGTAACTTTTTTGTATAGGTACTCTTTATTCATACATTTTATATTATTATAAGACCAGAAATGGAATGAATCAAAATACTCTAGGGAAAGTGTTAGCATAATTCACGAAATTATATTCTAGAAGAAAATATTAATATATCTAATATATAACCTCTTCAGATTAATCGAATTAATTAGATTGAACCAAAACGCATTTTACTTAGAACCTCAAATTTTAAATAACTAACAAATTTAATAACTAATAAGTACATGTTTTTTTCCCAAATCGCAAAAAATAATTTTAAAATAATAATTTTGTCTCAAGTTCTCAACCATCCTACATAAATTTTTTTTAAAAATACTCTTCGAAACAGAAAAATGTCAATCTAGGAATAATTAATATCTAGTCATTACAAATGTTTATCAAATAACGATGTATAAAACAGTAGGAATGCTGTAGCCTGTAAATATAGTGTTTAGTCTATTAATTATTATAGAAAGGTTTTGATGTATTATTGACCATCAGACTATTGTATATCTGTTGGTTGTATAATAATGCAAAATAATATATAATATTGTGGACGTAGGACGCACTACATGTTCTCCGCCGTTAACCTTGTAAATTAATCGTGTCCGAAATCGTTCGGCCCTGTTGTCGTTGTAATTTCGAAAACCTTTACCTCAAGTTAGGTACACCCAACGATATTATTTCATATATGTATTTTAGTATACAGTACAATCCTTAACCTAAAAAAAGATCAATAATTTGGACAATATATGTATACACACACACATACCTGCTACGTCTAATATTATAACCTACGTTTATTGTCAGGGCAACATGCGTATTATTTATCCGCGTACCTACGGAATAGGTGTGCGAACACGCGCACACATTTCCGTACTATTAATCAGTTCCACTCGGTCCATGTGCCCACTGTGAAAGTGGCACGGCTACATCACGACAGAATAATATCTATAAGAACACCTCTATAATGTTTCTCAACGGAATTAACTGTTGTATGCTCTAACAGCATTATAATATAATATTATATTAAGTGCCCTCCGGTTATCTGCATAATCGATAACCACGGCGGCGATGTACGCATAATATACGCCGTGTAGGTAACCTATACACACGCCATTGAATGCCACTTTTTTCCTCCATCTTCTCGGGCGAGATACTGCTTCTACCACACAATAATATATTATAATAATATTATAATATAATATGCAACACGCGTTACGTCATCGTTACATTAGACCGCCGTTTAAGCTTTTAAAGTACACAAATGTATACTATATAGCATATAATATATATTCATAAAGATATTAATCCCGTGTTCGACATTTATAATTATTATTATTGTATTTAACATAATTATATCTATAACAGTATATCGTTGTAATAATTCTCTATAAATCACAGTAGGTACCTACCTAATCACACACCACACGCCCTTTATGAATATGAAACACATTATTGCGATACGATTTAATGAGTGATAAGACCTTTATTTTTTAATACGCCTGTAGTTAATACCAACCCCCTCCCCCTCCGGACCATCACATAAACACAAATACACACACAAGCGCACATACACGCAGCCACAATCCTACGACTGGCACAGTCTCAACGTACAATATGGTACAGTAATATATTTATTATGTAGGTACCTACCTGTTTATTTTAGTTATTTTAGATGGTTATAAACTTATAAATATTGCTATTATCCTAGTATTCAAAACCAACTTTAATAATTTACTTGTCGTCTAAAGAAGAAAATACGTAGGTATCTAAATTATAAGTGGAGCTAGTTGTATAAATTATAATTTAATAATATGCAATATCTATAGCCTATAATATCATATTATAACTGATTATATTTATATATATAAAATAAAATAAATAAATTATAATACGTGTGCTTATAATCTCAGTGTAGTTGTGTAGTACGTAGGTATAAACGTTAAAACGTATATTGTACCTACTTATAATAAGAATTATACTCGTATGATTTACGAATGATTGACTTCAGGATAATACAACTATAGTATAGGTACCTAGGTAATTCAAACACATACTTTACAGGCATTTGTAATGACTTTCTCCGACTATAATAACATTATTAACGTGACTTATTTTGTTTGAAATATAAATTAAAAAATATTTTGCAACCGTCTGCAGATATCAGAAATTGGTTTTTGAGATTAAAATGTATTTTATGCAATAATTCCATCAGCAAAATATTATTATTATTTTTCTATTATAATAATATTGTGATCGTGTGTTGGTTTATAATTGAATTTGTTTTGTGCATCTCTATACCCTTTATAGTTCCTTATAATAAATTTAATGTTTAATAAAAAAATCTATGAATAAACTACAAAGTAACTTCCATACTTAAATAACATATTTTACTGACAATGGGTACAATTTGTTAATTATATAATATGAACGCTCATTGAATTTTTTATTTTAACTCTATTAAAAAAAATTGATATCGCAGTTATTAACAATAGATATAATATGCAACAGCATAACAAATAGTTAAGATTAAAATATAATAATATATTAAAACATAATCATTTTTTTATAATACAGACATGTAGCCATCGTTGTCTCGTAGATGTCGTTATGAATAAAAATACAAAATAAAATGAATTGTAATACAAATTATATATAGTATAGACAATTGAGAATTCACAAGTTTTGTTTATGTAGACTCCCATAACTAATTTTGCAATATATTAACAATGGTAAAATATTACTTACGCGGAAAACCTCATTACCCTTGACTCTTTGACCCAGGTCAGCGAATGTAAGGCAACATTACAATTTTAATAGTTTTATTATGCTTTTTGGATTTTCAAATAAAGTATATAGTATTATAATATGCATTATCAATGAAACGTGTGGTTGACTTTATTTTCATATAATTTTATGAATACTTATTAAAAAGATACTTATAGCCTATAACTTATATTTATATACCTGCAAAAGTACTATTTCAATACATTTTAATTTATTCAAAATGAGTTCTATAAACCTACATAAAATAAAATAAAATATGTCCTTCAAATTATTAAAGAATGCGTATTATTTAAATTAAATAAATTATTTTTATATATTATGGAAATAAAAATCTTGTTTTTATTTAGGTTTTATGTGTATTTTAATTTATAATAATATCATTTAATATTATTAGATTCACTTCAGATGTTAAGATATGAAAAAATAAAAATAAATGTATGTTTTTAACTTCATTATACACGTAGTGTATCTAAATAACCATTAAGTCTTTGTATAATACTAATATTATTTGTCGTTTTAAAATTTGACATTCTATAAAAAAAAAATTATTTTCATTACAACAAAATGTTCTCGTTTATACAAATTTTTGGTTTAATAATGATTGTGTTGAATTAATTTTTTTCTATGTTTGCGCACAGAATGTATAATAATTGTATGTTTCCGCAACACCGTATTTGGCGCGTGAATTTCCGAGTTTCTAATGGCCTTAATGATTTTATAAAAAAAAGCACAAGGCAGACAAATTTAATAGATCTACAATTTCTTACAATTAAAAAAAAACACAAATATATGTATGTACGGTACGTATTTTATTATAACAACTGGCATGAATATAATTGTTTTTATAGATACTATAATATGTTGCCAGAAAAAAGTATATAAAAAGTAATTTTTTTCTTATATCAAATTAGTTCAAGGTTTTTAGTCAGTCATTTTTGGTACAGTTTGTATGTACATTTATGATCATTTTAAATCCAATTCATGCCGTTCGAACCATGCTAAATTATAATCAAAAATTAAATTTTTATCTAAAAACCACATTATTAACGTTTCCTTAAAACTAAAAATATATTTCCGAAAATTATCATCATCAATGTTAAACAACTTTTGGTTCTTAAGAAATATTTAGTTAATCATAGGTACCTACGTATAGTTAATAAATCAATTTTTCTGTAAAATAATATAATGTACCTAACTAGTTCGGTTTTTTTTTATTTTGTTATTGCTTAGATTTCTTTTCTTATTTATTTCTTATTAAAATATATATTTATATTTTATTTTATTTATCATGCATACATTCTATATATTTTTTTAGAAATAGAGACTGTGTAATTTATTTTTAAAGCGATTACAATCAATTATTAAAGCCATTTAGTTATTTAAACTTGGGAATACACATTCCATATTAGTTACAGACCATCGTGTATTCTCGTAAATAATAATAATGTTATGTTATGTACCATTACTGGATATACCTATTATATACTAACGTATCTATCTACCTACCTGAACCTAATATTTCCACGTTGATTCCATTGATAATATTTACGTATTATTTAGGCCACCACCAATCTCATATGGTCGTAAAGCGGTCAGTTATGGAGAATTAAAGAGTTTCATAAAACATCCTCGCTGTAGAACACGCAGTTTAACCTACTTAATGTATTTCGAAGACTGTTGATGGCACGTTAAAAAATATATATGAAATACTAGTTTTACTATGTTTTAGGTATAGCATAGATATTAAATATAAATATTTTTATCCTTTGGTGTATTCTGAATTTGCCTAGTGAAAATATGTCGTCTACAGAATAAGTGTTAAAGATCGCCAAACTATAACAACCCGTAGCAATAACTTGGCCAAATCGGAAATAAAATGCATTAGAAATTTATATAATTATAAAATATAAAATATAATAAAGTATATCTGTATATAATATAGTTTAAGAGTGCCCGTGCCCATAAAAAAGCCAAAAATAAAGTACATGTTCTCTCTGACAGTCTCTCTATAGTCTATATATATATATATATTTTTAATATTATCCCAGAAAAATAATAATACCACACAATTTCCACCTGTTATTATTATTTTTTTTAAACACATTCACACATTAATAATCTCAACAAAATTATCCTTGCGTTGAACGAACATTGTTTGTCATACCTACCGCATAGGTACATAATATATGTTATAATTTATTTAATGTTATAAATTATAATGCATAATAAGAATCGTGTTTTTATTAGTTTTATCGTGTTATCTACCTATACTATTATACTTGACTGTAGCTCGCTAGGAAAAAATCCTATTTAATAATTCAATTATTTTTTTCTTATATATAATAATCTTTTTTTTCTAACAATTCAAAATGTATCCCGTTCATATATTATGACAGACTAACCTACCTACTTCGTTTTCTTTTGTAATCACTGATCAATCATACATAAGTTATAGGATCATCTTAAAAATAAAATACCGAACCAGCTGGAAACAAGATTAATTATTTAAAAGGGGTTTAATTCAAACGACTTAGATATAACTATAAAAAAGTAATTAAGAATATTGTAGCCCATCATGCCCTCCGGGCAGTCCTGAACAGCAACACAATCAAATAGGTTCACAATTTACAATGGTCAATTATTAAGATATAATAAATTATTAGTGATAAATGATTTTTATAATAGATATATATACATATATATATTACTAAGCATCGGTCAAAATCAGTCATAAATCATATGTGTCTAAGTTAACCAATTACCTAAGATAATTAAGTAGGTACCTACTATGTAATTATAAATAGGTAAGGATTCATAACTTATAACCGTATAAAATATTTAATGCTTATAGGGAACTCCGAACTAGTAAGTAGTAGGTACCTACCTAACTTTTGTTTGTTAGGTTTGAGACGTTTAGGGAGAAGGGACTAGCTGGGTTATATAATATTATAATAAATTGTATTCTTCTTTGTCATCTAAATCAAAAATCACAGCGCTAAATGTAATTAGCTATGGCTATATCGGATATTCTATAAGTCATAACTATTTTTATTGGCTGTAATATTATAATAGTACCTATGTAGGTACCTACGTCCTACCTAGACACCTAGTGCGGGTAAAACTATAGTGCAATATAATCAACATATAGGTATCTACCTTTATACCTGGCTATTTATTAGCTAGTGTAGTCTATTATTAGTAGTTATATAAATAGGAATGTAACTAATTTATTACTATCTACCCAATTAGTTTTATTTATATTTTTTTTATTACCTGGTACATCCTAATTCGTTATACGGTGTAGGTACCTATCTCATTGACTAATACAAGATAAATCAGTAGGTTTAATCTAGATTAAAAAATTAAATGAATAGGAACCATAGTACCGATCATCGGCTATCTAACATAGTACCATTGTACATAATATAAACCAATATAAGTTTTTGTAGGTAGGCTAATAATTTAAGAATGTAATACATTTTTTACATTATTATAACCTAATACCTATTTGTTATTAAAAATTATAAATATTACCATAATACAAATATATCATACCATAATTTATTACAAAAATATTGAACTATATTACGATATACTTACAATTTAAATCTTGTTAAATTTCTTCGAGTGTGTACCAATCCGGTATGGTCTAGTGGCTAGGATACCTGGCTTTCACCCAGGAGGCTCGGGTTCGATTCCCGGTACCGGAATAAATTTTTTTTGCACACAAAGTAATTGTACCATTATTTTTAATATTTGTATTTTTTTCATTTTCAGATTCAGACTCCTGGGACCGGACTATTTTCTTGTCCATCGGGTAAGTTTGATTTTATATTAATAGATACGTAATATTTTTAACGAAAAAAAAATATTCAATAAAAAAACAGCCGATACCAACTCCAAGTACCTATATTATGATGTGTAATGAAAACAAAAAAAGTAAAACATTTTTTTTTTCTATCCTCTTGCAATTATTCGAGTTTCTTTCGATAATTATTACTGATTTTATGACCCCATAAACCTAATGCCTAATGACAGCGATATTATGAAATTTAGTCATTATTACGTCTTTTCAATTTTTTTTCTTAATAATATTATCTTGTCCAAAAAAAAAAAAATTACAGTCGGTTTTAATTTCATCATTTCACGTCTGGGTCAGTAACTATTATCATTATTTCTGTATTATGACGTATAACACGTTTTCAATTGAAATTATTATACACGCAAAGACTTCAATGGCCGTATTCGAAACTTTTCACCCGCATACATAATATAGCCCATATATAGGCTACACATAGATACAACTTGTATACTATAGTACTGTGTACCTACATCATGCGTTTTTACTCATTTTCCTTTGGGTAAAAATTGAAAGTGTCAATTACTGCGATGAACGGACCACAGATTATATATCGGTACCTATTCAATTTCTAAAACCTTGCAGTGTCGTATATTTATTATTATTAATATTATATTACCGACAGTAATGGGTATTTTAATATTAGCCTCTATAAAAAATAGCGTCGGTTATTGTTTTCTAACGATTACACGTGTAATAACTAATATATTATTATGGCCACCGGGTAAAAAATCTCACACCGCAAGTATAGATACTGTTGTGTACTTGTGTCTTACATATGGGTTTTGATAAATCGTTGTCGCGTACGTTTTATTCCTTTCGAGCAACCGTCGGGGGCTTCGGCGTCAAAAAATGTATATTTTTTTTATTTAACGCATTCTATCTATAATAATATAATATTATAGACTAAAGAACTAAAGAAGTATCGATCTGTTGTTTACCTCGGCGTATTATAGTGCGTACACCAGTATAATATTATATATTTATATCATTATTACCGAATGTAAGCTATATAATAATATTATGCCCACAGTTAATGGAATGGAACTATATTTACCGCTGGTGGAGCGGTTTACGTATAATGTATATAATAATAATGATATTGGTCATCGAGCAAGTGGGTGTGGGGTGATTAATAGGTATGACAAAGACGACGGACAGCGCGCGCCATCGGCCGATCAATAACAATGCATTAAAGTAATTACATCGGTGGCTGTACACTGTTCATGGGATGGGCGAGGGGCAAGGAAACCGAATTAAATTCGTGATGGATGAGAACGAGCTCGCGGGTCGTCGTCACTCGTCGCCAACGTGTTCATTGTCGTGTTTTGTACGACGATAACAATATAATATAATAATATAATATAATATTGATAATAAATAATATATTATAATAATGACGAGGACGACGACGAGACAAACGTCCGGGGAAACAAAACGGTCGATGGGACGAAACATAATAATATAAGGGCTGTACGATAGCTATATAAATGTGTATTGGTTATAATAATATAATATAGTATTATATTATTATTATGTGTACTATGATGTATAATGTTAATATTATATTGTTGAGTCTCGGACCGTACGGTGGCGAAGGTCACTGCGGTGGTTCAAAGCGAAACGCGCATCGTCTTCTTCTGCTGTGGAGACCGACCCATACATACATAGACCGCACAATGACCGGATACCGTACTCACGTGAACGGCGGTCGACACAATGAAACAATGACGTTGTCCGTATACCATACCCATGTGTAGCTGCGTAGGTCTCCACAGATAAATATTATTAAATAATATACTAGCGCGTTACTGTCGATCGGCTGTTATTGCCGAGTCCACCAGCAGCTGTACGCTGTGTACACTGTGCAGAGGCCAACGATTATTACACTACACTCTGCACGACTCGATGATAACGTAGGTAAATATTTTGTATTTATTCTGCGGTACATAATAAACCTACAGTTGTATACCAACGATGTACACCAATACGCAACAGCAGCAGCAGCCCTGCGCACGGATAATAAAATAATAATAATGGACGTGCCGGGACACAAAGAACTATAATATAATACGAGCTCGCATCGTCATTCGTCCGCGGCCATGCTTATTACACCCGACGGGGGTGCAGCGTTCCTTCGAAGTCTGCCGGTCATATTCGCCCCAAAGACGAGTGCCGAGTGGTATAGTCGTGGTTTCGTCTTACCATTGTATACCGAACGACCGATTCAAATCTCGAAACGACCGCCACTATATTATTATTATACCTATCGACCACAACGATATTATGAACCCGCGAGAGCTGCTTATACGCGATGATGGTCGGCAAAAAACTCCGTACATATATATAATATCATGACATGCATAGCTGTATTATAGGTATAATATACGAATTACGATTGTATATTATTATTATGTATAGGTTTAGACAGTTTAGTATTGGAACGCGATTGTGAATAATTTTTTTTCATTTTTCGTTTTGTTTTTTTGCTCTCGAACGTGACCGACTCTTTGCAATTATAAAACGTTATTATTATTATTATTATCGTTCACACACGGTGCTGAAGTGTGGTATACATTATGTATATAAATACCTCTTGCAGCAGTTACCGTTTTTTCACTTGTTTTTCGATAATCGCGCTGTTTACGAGCGTCTATCCCGAATAAAAACCGCAGACCGCGCGTTGGTAACATATATAAATTATATATATACGTGTGCAGTATGTGGATATTAAACTGATAATACATACGCCGTATAGGTAGGTACGAGAACTCACGGTTTTATTTTTAATAAACCTACGATAATATCGTGCACACGAAGATATTATAATGTATATAATAATGATTATATGTAGCCATGTAGGTATATATTACATGACTGCGCAACTTTTGTGGATGCGAATACAACAGCCAACAGGTATATCACATTCAGGGACGGGAATTTTGAGGGAGGTAACTGAGTGTCACAAATCACGTTGAATATGATATTACTACATAATAAGACGCTTAAACACGAGCGTAACTAGAACACCCTTTCCTCCCGGCCATTCCACGCATAACTTTAACAAACAAATTTTAACAATAACACATACATAGTACCTACTTTGTATCGTGCTTGCAACTATAAAATATTATAAATATATTAGTAGCGAGTAGCGACAGTAGGACTGTATGAGGCTAGTATTGGCCAAAATGTATACATCATGTGGCGTGACGAAAATATTTCAAACCCAAACCAAAGTATTTAAACAACGACCCACCCACTACCCCCTACAACACAATATATCATTTAAAGCTGTGTACTAATTTAGAATTTTTTTTTATAGGACGTCATAAATAATTTAGTATAAAAAAAATACTAGAACAATTAATTATAAATTCATCCACAAAAATTATAATTTCAAAAAAAATCTATATACATTTATAGGACTAAGCAATTGCAGCATTAGGTAAACGTCATACACCACACCACTGAACTTATACTGTACCTATACAATGATAGCTGTAATTCTATTTTAATAGAAAATAAAATTTAGATTACATGATTCGAAAATTAAAATAACAACGAACGCAAAATATTTAAAAAATGCTATTAAGGGGATTGGTGGCGGTGATTTCCTGTCTTTGTCTAACACATGCGCAACATAGGATTATAGACGTGTTCTATTTCCAACGTACCGATTAATCTAGTGAAACGATAAGGATTCTGAAAACAGATTTGAAATTTTCATCAAGTCTA
>WHPZ01580641.1:3033-45083 GCA_016617965.1 Macrosiphum rosae
CAAACATCAGTGCGGTGGCATTTGTAGGACGCCTAGGTAAGAAATTTAAAAAACAAATATTTTATGATACCTATAATAACACCTAGTATGTTCAATAATCAATACACTCCAATAACAAATCATAATCAAGGAGACAATCTCAACATTCAACGCGCTCACATTCATAGGCAGTCTTTCGTCCTGCCAAAGATATAGAGAAAATGTCGTTATCCTGCGTTCAAAGTTATTTTGTCAACTGATAATATAATACTATTATGACTATTGTTACACAAATAAGTAATAACTACGTATATGTGACCTGTTCTATACAACACATCAAATAAACTAAACATTATTTTATAATACTATGTTATAGCTGGGAAGATAATGACGAAGCACCTACATGTTTTATTCCTCAATATACAATATATATAGGCATAGTACAACATTTTTGTCTTTATTGATAATTTTTATTTTTGCTTCAAAATAATCAAAATATAATTTTAAGTCTGTTATTTTTTGGGGGTGCACATTTTAAACTGGGGCGTGCACAAGTCCCCTCAGATCCCTAGTTGCGCCATTGCAGTAGTGCATAGTAGAGTGCGTTAAGACAATTTATGTCTGATGTGAATTCAGCACAATATGTATTTAAAACCCAAATTACTTTTAATGCTTTCATATAAATTTATGATTTATTATATAATAATAATATTACCTATCTTTTATGTATATATATCCTAGTGGGTGGCTTATCTTACATTCATTTTCTATATCATCACGGAGTCCGACCACATAGGTGTAACTATTTTTTTGTTTACTTTACAAAATTTAAAACAACAATACTTCGGTCTGCTACTTGTGCAGAAGTGGTCTCGTATTATATATAATACATATATTACAGAAATATAAAAAAATCATTATATTGTGTTTATCATAAATAAACATTATTTATTATATTGAGAATAATTAAGGAATGTGATGATTCAATTATAATTCAATGGATAACATTTTGTTCAGTGAAAGATAGCACACATAGTTCTTTGTTATAATAACTATTATTGTTTTATTATTATATTTTATAAATAATAATTATTTGGCAAATAGATAGTATTAACATAAAGTATTATTTTTTAATAAATAAACTCGTTTTATGACAAATTAATAATTTAACCAAGCATTAAATATTGTTGAAATATAATTATATTTATAAATAATAACGATATAATTTTGGCAAAAAATACAAATTTGAAATTATGCAATGAATCATATGTACATTATGAATGGGTTTTAAGTATAATAACAAGTAGATAGAACTAACATAAGACTATTGCAAAAAGAAATAATACTTGGCTGCATTTTAAGGTGGAAATGAAAACGAATTAATATACTTTAATAATATGAATAGCCAATAGGTATGTATTTTTGTTATATTAATTTATTATAAAACACCCACGTGCGCATAAATGTTCAGTTTATATTATCATATATATATATATACATACTATAATACTATATAATATGTGTGTATATTGTATATACTAAATTATAATTTAAAAAAATAAAGGTAAAGTAATGTGATATATCTAACTTTGTCGTAGTAGGATAAAATAAATTATTTAATGATATAATATTAGTTTTTATTTAATAACATTAATAAAGTCTATCTCGTAGAATAAAATTCGAGTTAACGGGTGTCAAAAGAAATTCAAATTCAGTTATCAGTTGTCCCTCAAAGTCGATTTGAAATTGCTTGACCATCTTTAAAACAAAGTAATAATTTATTAGTCGTTATTTTCAACACGGCGTAAATGTTATATTTTGCAGACCTTTGCTAAGACAATCTGGAGTTCTAGATCTACGAATCGCTTGCCTGGACACATTCGTTTGCCACAACCGAACGGTGCGACCAAAAATGGTGATTTTTTCGCCAACTCGTCCAGCCACCTTTCCGGTCTGTACGAGGTCGCGTCTTTGAAATTGTTTTCGTCCAAACACGCCAACCCCGTGTGCAACAACACGACAGTCTAAGTAAAAAAATATTCATATGCTAGTAAAATAATAAATATTTAAAAAAAACATGCCATCAAAATATTACCCCTGGCGGCAATCTGTAATTATCGTATTCTATTTCCGATTCCAACACTCTTGCAATACACGGAGCGGTGGGTTTAAGCCTGGAAAACGCAATACGAATAAATAACTATAATTTATTGTTTTTATCATAATATATTAACGAGATTACCTGTGAGCTTCGGTTATACACGCGTTTAAATATGTCGCCTTGTGTAAATGTTCTGAGGTAATAGGTGTACCCGCCGGAGCCAACAGTGATACCTCTTTGTATATTTTTTCCTGTACTTCCGGATGTTTGGCGACCAAGTACAATAAAAACACCAGGGTGTTTCCCAACTAAAAAAACGTGCGTACAAAACGTTATTGCATTTTTACATTTATTTTTATCGATTCTCATGCAGATATCAATGTCAGTGTATTGTGGTGTAAACGTAAATTCATAAAGCAGCACTCTGCACTTGTCTTATTAAATTTGTTGCAAGACACTGAAATGTAGACAGAATATTCAAAGAACACTAGTATAAACTATGTTACGTATATACGCACGAAAATTCATTAATACCTTATATACCTATGTGAAAAATACTAATGTCATGATTGCTATGAATATTTTTAAAAATGTTCGCACATTACATTGATTTTCCTGAAGATATGTCTTGGAATTTCTTACCATATTTTATATGGAAAAAACAACAATTCTTAATATGTGTGGCGGACAAGGGAAATAAATGGCGATAAACTAAGAGATCGCAATTATGCATTGTGGAAAACATTGACGCCCAAAAATGTCGTCCCAAACTATAAGGTGTTTATAAAAACAAAGTTATTGAAAATTAATGAATCGTGATCAAAAGTGTTATGTTATTTTACCGTTACAGTTTGAGATAAATTAACACTATAATGTACTAGGTAATTATTATTATTTTTATTTCATCATTTGTTAGAATTCTAGTACTACGCATTGATTGTTATTATGCACTTAGCTGCAACTGCAGCAATCGAAATAAACTATTATTATTATTATCGTTTGTAATAACATTGTCGTGAATTGTGGTTGTAAATAATTATAGTACCCAGTATGAGATAATTAGATATAGGTATATTACTGTTTTTATTCCGGCGGCGATGTAATCGATAATGGCTGCTTTCTTGTCTCTGTTGTCCAACTCTGACGCCTGTAGTATAGACATGAACACGCTGCGTACGTCCGTAAAAGACTGTTGTTCGTCGATCAACGCTGACTCTACGAATTCGGACACGATGCTACAAAAATACAAACAATTTCTAACGTGTTTATTCGGATCGTACAAACGTTTGACTTTTCTACAAATTGCACTTACTCGTATAGAGCGTCCTCGCTCGCTACGAAATCCTTGTACGCCTTAGTTGGTATCAACTTCCAAAGTGGAAGCCCATAAAACGCTTCCTGAGACGCTCTGAACTGAGTGGTCACGGAGTCTGACAGGCGCGTAGCTGTCTCGCTAACCTCTCCGTTTAAAAATCCAATCCTCCTGCCCAAAATTAACGTACACGTGCCTACGTGGACAACACGTCGCAATGAAAATTCGCAATAATTAAATTGCTTATTGAATTACGACTGCCACCTGCACGGTCCACACATACTTTCAAGTCCCATTCTGTTACAATATGCTTCGAATCCTCTGACCACGTTATTGCCATCTCTCGCTGAGGAAATCAGATTATTAAAATCATCTGCGAGCTGATTAACTTCTGGCAAAAAACGTCGAATTGTCCTAGGACTTGTAAGTTCTGGCGTCAATTTATTTCGTAGCATTGCCCAAACTTCACCTTGTCTGCAACACGTGCATGTACATACTTTTGGTTAATAATTAGTACAATAGTTATACAAGTACTGCAGATTATATTATTATTATGCTGAAAACATCAAATAGGTAGGTAACTAAAATAATATACAACTCTGATGAATTTCCATATCTCGAAACGAAAATAATCGTGATTCAATAAATTCATGTTTATATTCTGTAATAAATTATCATATCATATCGTATAATACTGCATCATATTGTCGAATTTCCAATGTATACAAAACATTTCCAAGCACATTTTATAATCCTAAATTTTAACTTCAAACCCGCGTTCTCTTGGAATTAAAATTAAGTACATTAAATTCGATTTTATCAATATGTGTAATATTTATACACAAGTACGTACTCGTTAACAAGTCCTGTATTTGTGTAGCGATCCGGACGGGACTTTCTGTAGTTAGCTGTTACTTCATTTGGAGGTCGGATAGGATATTTTCCACTTTGTCTAAGTACCCTTTCGATTAAATCTCTGTTTTTGACACTTATAATTGGTATGTTCCACAGTGCTTCTTCGCAAATAATATCGCCATACCGGTTAAACATGTCTGTAAAATTATTAAAAAACTGATTATTTATGTAGGACGATCAATGCAATGAAATATAATCCATCCCTATATTCATAGTCATAAATATGGATCAAGGGGCCTAGAAATATAGATTCATACTTGCATGTTAAGAATATTATAATGCACATGCGTACATTATCGTTTAGCTTTTTTAAATTAAGGAATTTTCGGCCTGTGAAAGTTATGCGTATAATTTATTTATCATTATTCCAGGCAATATTTCAGTATGGTTTGTTGGTATGGGGAGGTTTGATTGAAAACGCGGTTAGACCACTAATTTTATTTCAAAGAAAAATTTTCAGAATCTGTTTAGGTAGAAATAATTTAGTAGGTTCAACTGGTGAACATTTTGAGTTACCAGTTGAGAGTGTATATAAAAAGGTATCTATTATACATATAATAAACAATTATGAACATTTTTTTGTTTAAAAGATAAAAAAAAAAGGGAATTGATGGCTTTTGATGTCAAAGTATTTTATTGCATAAAATCTTTTGGTAAAAAATTCGTTGATTATTTAGGTCTTAATTGTTATAATTTAATGCCTTTACATATAAAAAAAACTCATTGGGAAGCTTAGTATTACGTGCATTAAAAAACAACTCGTGGTTATTTTCACTAAAAGTTAAAAAAAATAAATTAAAATACCTATGGAATAAGTTTTGAAATATTTTGAATGTTACTTAAAAAATGTATTATGTTCCTCTATATTTTTATTTATGTTAATTTGGAATTAGGTTTATTTGTATGTAATTTTGTTTATTATTATGTAATGTAACTCTCTACCACCATCACAAACATTGCGCTTAAAGGAGGTAGATACTTTATTGTAAACATTTTAATAATATGTATATCATCTTATTTATATTTTACAATAAAAATTTATAAAAAAAAAAAATACGTATTAACATTTACTATATTTACGAGATTAAGTTAGGAAGTATTTGGGAGTCTCAGGAGTTTTTTCCGGGTAAGGCCCTTAAAGCTAGCTCCCAATTTACGCCTTTGCCAATATTTACACATCAAAAGTTAAGTAGTCCCAAAATCATAGTTTTTAATTTTTAAGTAACGAATAATGATGATAAATCTGTATGTTAATTGGGTTTTATTTGGGCCTAGGTAGTAGGTTTACAGGTTTACTGCAGTGTTTAATAATGTACTTTTATTAAATTAAATAATTATGCTTAGAAAATAATGTAGGCACTAAATATATGGTATAATATGACTTTCCTAATACTTAAATTTAAAGTCTTACTAATTAAAATTAAAAACTAAACTAAAGTTTGTTAGGTATATTCATTTACTTTTGTATTATTTTCCAAATTAAATTTATAAAAACAAATAGACAATTTTATTCTTAGGTTATAGCACTAATCATTTTATTGAAAATAAATTGTAAATAGGGCTGCTTTGATGAAATAATAACAATTGTCAATTTAATAGCATCAAGAGCTCAATATAAAGAAATATAACACAAAACAATATTGGTTAAACAAAAGTTTCACTTAAATAAAACTTAAACAGAACAATTATAGTAACGTGAATTAAATTCGTTTTGTTCAATAAGTTGGAATACATATTACTGTTACTAATTTAAACTTAACTTCTTTTGATTATCGGATTATCCTGTGAAGTTGTGTTTATTTAATTTTGAAATCTTTTCGATTAACTATACGAATATTTAACCGGATGTAGGTATACTGTATAGATAATATACATAATGTTAAGGGGGCTGGAGCGTAATCAATTCTAAGGAGTAAAAACTAGGCATTTTATGTTTCTGTTTATCTGGGTCTTGTGAATGTGTTGAAAGTAAATGAACATTAGGGTGTGTAATTCTTAGTACTGATCATGATTTATAGGGGCATCATAGTGACCGGGATGTATGTCTGTTATTTTACCTACGCGCATGCACAAGTCACCATAATATATTGCTTCATAAAATTACAAACATTTTTTTTTCAAAAATACTACCAGTGATTTCGATGACTAAGCTCAGTAGGATGTTCCAATTTAAATTTTGAAAGCAGATTTGAATTCTCCTCTAAATTTACTAAGGTTTAACTGTCGCACATTTTTCATATTCTATATCAATGTATTTAAATTTTAATTATGAATATGATCTATTTTTACTCTCTTTGTTAGTAAATTTCTATTTAAAAAAAAAAATAAAAATTAGAAAAATGAAATTGTCAAAACATAGATAATTTAGTGACGAATTCAAATCTGCGTTAAAAATTAATATCGGAACATTATATTGGGCGTAGTGATTGAAGTCGTGAGCTATGTTTTCGACCGAAAATGAATCACGCTCCAGCCCCCTTAAACTTACTAGTCCTAAGACAATACGGCGTTTCTTACCAGAAGTTAAGCAACTAGCAGACCGCGATTTTAATAACCTGATTTCCCAAGCGGCTCGAGACAGCTATAGTATGTGGTCAAAGGTTTGAAGCATATCTCAAATTTGCAACAGAATGGGCCTTGAAATTTCCGTGTGGTCCGACCGTGCAGATGGCAGTCGTTATTTAATAATTGCTATTTTCACGACTTTTTGTCCATCGTAGGTACGCGTGTATGTTGATTATGGGCAGAAGAAATGGATTTTTAGACGGTGGTGTAAGCAAAACGGCCACGTGCCTGACTCGTGACCAGTCAGTTCTGAGCATCCCATGAAGCGTTTTATGGGCCCCTGCTCTGCAAATTAATACTAACCAGGGCGTACAAAGAATTCGTAGCGAGCGAAGACGCCGTATACAAGCAAGTACAACTTGTAGAAAAGTCAAACGTATAAACATCCGAAAAAACACGTTGTGAATTGTTCGCATTTTTATAGAATGTCCGAAATCGTGATGGATTCGGCGTTGATCGACGAGTAACAGTCTTGTACGCAGCGTGTTCGTGTCTATTACTATGGTGTCAGAGTTGGACAACTGAGACAAGAAAGCCGCGATTATCGATATCATCGCAGTTGGAATAGAAACAGTAATCCCAATATTCATAGTCGTATAAATATGGATCCAGAGGGGCTAGAAATATAGATTAACACGTATTAACATAGTCTATTATACATACGAGGTTAAGTTAGAAAATATTTGGGAGTTTGAGGGTTTTTTTGTGGGTTAAACCCTTTAAGCCTACCCCACAATATTAAGCCTTTGCCAATATTTACACATCAAAAGTTAAGCAGTCCCAAAATATCATAGTTTTTGATTTTTAAGTAATGAATGATGATAAATCTGTATACGTTCATTGGGTTCTGTTCTTATTTATACCTTGTTAGTAGGTCTACTACAGTGTATGTTTATTGATTTAAGTAAATATGCTTTGAAAATAATGTAGGTACCTACTAAATATATAGTATAATATGATTTTCATAATATTATAATTTGAAGTCTTAGTAACTAAAATAAAAAATAAAACTTAAGTTTGTTATGCATTTATTTTAGTATTGTTTTGCAAATGAATTTTAGATACTATAAAAAAAATAGAATATTTTTTATTCTTAATTTATTGCACTATATTCATTTTATTGAAAAATAAATTCTAAATAGGACTGCTTTGCCAAAATAAAAACCATTGTTGATTTAACAGTATCAAGAGCTCAATTTAAAATTACTAAAAGAAATATAACACAAAACAATATTAGTTAATCAAAAGTTTCACTTTAATAAAATTTAATAACAGAACAGTTATAGTAACGTGGATTAAATTTGTTTTGCTCATTAAGTTGGAATAAGTATTACAGTCACTAATTTAAAATAAACTTATTTTGAATATCCTGTGGAGATGTGTTAATTCATTATGAAATAATTTCGATTATTAAACGAATATTTAACCAAGTGTGTACTGTATAGATAATATAGATAATATTAAAGATAACAACTTGGAAATAGATGCTAAGATAATTTATATTGTACATCAATCGTATAATTAAACTTGCTAAAAACTTATACTTTGTCATCATGAATATTATACATGTTAAATTATAGTGTTGCTTTACTCAAAGTACATATTATAATAATTATTATATTATGCTGGTAATAAAGTTTTCCCTTCAATCGCTTTCGGGATGTCTAACTGTGCATGGGCCCCAAATTAAATCCAAAATAGGTAATATGACTATTGGCTATATTTTTTTGTTTATATTATGCATTATTGTTAAAATGTACCTTCGTATGCCAAGTGAACGGCATTCAGTTTATACATGCAAAATTTCCAATAAATCCACCTGGTTCCAAATACAGGCAAGGACCTTGGTCCTGGAATATCCGCAATTGTTTTGTATATTTTTTGCCGAGCATCTGAAAAAAATCATTATTTATGTCAATGACTCTAGCAGTAAAGCAATGCCCCTGTACAAACAAATCTTACTCGATCAAAAACCAAAACGTCTATTATATTCATTTTAAACTGGCTATATTGTAATTAAACCTATACGTCCGATTTTAAAACACTATAGTCAAATCTCAATTAAATCGTTATTATCCTTATAAACTACAGTAGTCATACCTAATTCTGTACATCCTAGGGGACTATAAAGGAGATCGAGGCTAGTTTTCACACGGGTTGGTTGTCACATAACTCTGAAACTAGACGGTATTTATGTTTGTTATTTATTATATACTATACATTTTACTGTACATTATCACAATGAAAATAATCATTTTTATCTCGGCTATGGGCTGACTGTAGTCGTATGACGAATTATTTTCAGACGAAAAAAATGAATTTTAAGTCTGTGAGTAATTTTTACCGTAAATGCGTTTAATTTTTGCCATTTATATACTATGTCGATACATAACGACTAACATTGTAATTGTTAACTTGGTAAATAACTTGTGTACCTATATTTTGAGGTGTAATTTTCGTTTGAATTGAAAAGTAATATAACTCTTAAAGTTGATTTCTTATCATATAGATAGTGGATTGGAATTTGTTGTCACAAATTACGAGATGCTGGTTATCACTTTTTATTTATATACCTTACTATTATTATTGTCTTTATATCCTGTTATTTTTATTATAATTTATAAACTGTAATTAATTTATGTATATTATATTGTAAATACCGATTTGTGTTAATTATTAAATAAAAATAAAAAATAAATAAATTATAATTAAACACATACTTGCATGCATTCAGTATAATTTGTAGTATACACCATTTTTATAATTTTATAATTTTTTATTAATTAATTTTACATTTTAATTTTTAAAAATTAATAAATAATATATAATTGTATGAGATATTATGTTTGACAATATTTCTGATTCAATTTATTATTTTTTGATTTATGTGATGTTTTTGAGAATAGTTAGTTTAATATACTACGAATTAAAAGTATACTAATAATAATATAAATATTATCTAAATATTATATAGCTATCCTTATAAGATATAGATGCGGGTCCTGCTCTCCTATCCTTCGCTCAGAAAAATGCCTGAAGGTTTAAAGAACCAATGGAACCTGTGTATGCAGTATGCCTATACCATATATATATATAATATATATATATATATATATACATAATATTTAAAATGCTAAATAATCTTGAACAATAATGTTTGCATGTTATTTGTTTGGAAACTTTGTTATAAATCACTGCGAAAGTAAAGATGAAAAAAAATCTTTTAATTGGAAAATAATTATAATAAACGATTTTTTTAGGAATCATAATAATTATTATTTAAACATTTATTATTCTTCCGTTAGGTTATATGATAAATAATTTAATTTTAATAGGTTATTTCTTTGACCCGATTCAATTAAATCAAAATGATAAACCAGTTTTGTATTTTAAGATGTATAATTTTCTGATGAAGTTGATTATTTGTATTCATAAGTCATAACTAACCCCTTATCGAATTTATTAAATGGCAAATATATGGCTATTTTACTGTAATCAAAATTGTCATTAATATTTTCAAAAAATGGAAAATTTTACTTTATGTAGGTATTACAATTAGTGATAAATTGTGTTTTACCAAGTATTAAAATTACTTATGACTTATTATGACTTCAAAAGAACAGTTTAAATTATTTCACGGCTTCGGACACGACTTAGGTACATCAATGTTTATAAACAATGTTATTGAAACTGGCTACAATATTGGAATGTTTTCAATGTCAAGAACCATCAAAAAAATGTTCGTGAATAAACAATAAACAAGGAAATCTTTTTTGATAGTATCCATAAAGTTTTAAAAAAAACATTTTTAACCACTTATTGTTCATTAACAACAATGTAAGAAAATATTCGGTTGAAATGTACATAATAAACCGTATAATAATAATATAGCAATAATAGATACCCACTAACTTTTGTTAATAATTACAAAATAATGTAATTACAATTATTTACAAATCCATATAAACCAATCTAAATGTATGTAAATTACAATATTTTTAAATAACTAAATTATCGAAAAATATACTTATTTTTGTGTAAGTTCATACTTAAGTGATTTGCGTCTACGCTGTATTATCGTAATAGGTAAAATGTAGATTCTATTTGACAACGTTTTTACAATGTACTATTATACGGTTATTAGGTTAGGACTTTAGGTAAATGGAGTAAGTGTTATTATTTAAAAGTAATAATGAATTGGAGAGAGATCGTTTTCATATGAATTCAATTATCTTTAAACTGAATAGACTTACCAGGCGGATTTTCGAAATTCGAATTAGTACCGACGACGTACTTTAACACGAGTTTTACCAGGGCTGAGATGCATGCGACTACTATGCAACAGGCGCCTCCGATTTTGGTCCAAAAGTTTTTCTGCACCATACCTGTGAAAAAATAACAGTTATTTAAACGGTTTTAGCTCGACACGCGAGTAAGTACATATTATTATACTGTGCGTATCGGAGTTCAATGATACGGTTTATGTAATATTGAAACCTGCGTATAAAAAAAAACAAAAATATTCGTCCGGTACACAATTACAAACAGAGGTCAGTAGTACAAAATTACGATAAGAATGAGACTATATTATATTCGCGTACCTAATTCACTTTCGTGTATAATATTATAATAATGATGTTATTTTGATATGTGTGCTTAATGTTTATATATATATAATATAATAGATTAGATATATTATATAATTATTATTTATTATAAAAATATATACATAAGTGTTAACATTAACCGAGTATATTTTTATCAAACGTGTTATTGAGATAATATTACGTTATTCTGGTAGTATATACGATAAAAGCCTATTTTGAACGAAACCTTGATAACTAAAACCTAATTTTTGTGAATCTATATATTACTACATAAATCCAAAATATAAATCCGTTAAATATCTTTACTATCCGAGTATAATATTATTTTTCGTATTATATTATAATTTATTACTATACATATAATTTTAATATGTACCTATAAGTGCCTGATCTCAGCGTAATGATTTACGGAACAAATATTTAAATACCTACTCAAAAATTATGTTCACGCATTCTAAAGTCGGTGGTCAGTATGGTTACACAAATCAATAAATTATTAATTCAAGGAAATATTAAATTCGAAACGAATACCAAATTATATTATTACGCATTTCGAACTCAATCTTTTTTTATTATACCTAGTTAAACCAGACACCACACGTCACACAAAATATTTAATAATATAGGTACCTCATTTAAATTTGTATGTTAATCGGGATTTTAACAAGACGTGTTTCGTTTTTATATGCATATCATTTAACTGTCGTAACGCATTAAGACAATGCAGTATCCAGAGGGTTGCCGGTTGACACTCTATACTCTATAGGTACCTACTATATAGAGTCTATAGTCTACCTGTCTAGTAGGTTGGTGTAGCTATACTATACAGCGTCACGCATAAAGCTGAATATATTCATCTTGTTTAGGTAACATGATACGAACATTTTGTGACCTAAGTGTTATATTAATACGTAACACAACACGACATGGTATAGTGTGAATCCGGCTTAAGTGGTTTCGTGTAATTTATTGAAATATGGTAAGTAATATTTATAAAAGGGTGTCTCGATAAATTCCACTTGAATAGGCAAATTTATTTCAATTCAGTCGGTACAAGTGGTGTTAATATCACGTATGTTACCATACTAATGCCTACATATTATGTTAATTAATGCATTATACCTATATCTGCACTTTAGCCTTGTTAATTACTATTTACTATTGTTAATAACTTGAGTGTTAATTCAATAAAAAATATAAATAAAAAACAATCTGGTAACTTGGATCGAAGTACCTTTCACAGTCGCGGAAATAATGGTGGAAATTGGGCCTCGGAACGGTTTCCGCCGTCAGTCCGCATGGTGCATGCTCGAAACTGTAATCTTTTTCGTGGGCCGTATAGATCAGAGGTTCTCAACCTTTTTATATCTGCGTATCAACTAGACAGTTTGAAAATTTTCATGTACCACTTGACCAAATTACATTTGTTTTTACTTTTAAAAAATGTTTGCGTTATTATTATCACATGTATGAAATTATGTTTTATTAGGTTTTCTTTTATGTATATGTGAGCAACCCCCCCTCCAAAAATACCGTATCATTTTTAAGTTTTTATAACTATATTTAGTATTTTATGGATGTATAATAATATAATATATTAAGCTGTGTTAACATTTTAAATAAATAAATAAATGTAATAATATACAAAATACACATCGTTAGAAATTAAGAAGGCAGTCATTTTTAAATTGGTTTGTTTTCTGTCATTACTATAATACATCTACCCATCTACTTGTATGACTATATGCCGTAGTGAATATTTTGTAGCACTCTAAAATGAGATAAAACCACTTATGATTATGTGGTTTGGCTTTGCTAAATATTTGTAGGAAAATAGAAATTACAATCGAAGACGTCATTCAAAGATTCAGTGAAATAAAAAAGGCATGCTGATCTAATATTGTAGATAAAAAGCGTTTATAAAATACAATTGTATGTAAGAGCAAGTGGACATATTATAATAATATAATATATATATTATGAAAAAAACCTTAGGATTCGGACTGTTTCTAATGAAAAATATATCGTCCCCATGAGAAAATTATAGGTCCCAATGACACAATATTATGTATGACACATCTTTAATACTAATCGGCTGGACCCGCATGCCCCTATGCTCAACGCCATACTACGACAAAATGGTAACAAGCTTAAATACAATAACTGAGGTGGCGGCAAAGATAGTGCGGTGGCTGTCTGCCGTCGCCCGCATGACAGGAATTAAAATTAATTTCCAGTCTATAACCAGACAATTAAACGGGTTGCACGTGGGATGATGGTGACGTAAAGCCGGACCCGGCACTATGACCAACGTTGTTGTCGAACATGTTCGTTGAGAATGTTTCCCCTAGTCTGTAAGTGTTTCTTAAGTGAGCGTACAACATTCAAATGTTCGCTCAACAGGCAGTATTTGAACGAACATCAAAGAAAATGTTTGGCAATACCGTGTCTTCAGTGTGGAAGTGTTCGACAACAAATTATTCATAAATTATAATTTAACCGTTCGTAGACTATTATAATATAATATTACCAACATCGTCCGTGCGATTGTAATATAAAATCAAAAAAAAAATCAAGCTTTACAGCCGCCGTCATCGTGCGTGCGGGAGCTTAAAAAAAATGTCAGGTGATTTAAACACGTGCGGTTTTATTTTCGATTTTTTTTTTTCAGTTGTAAGTATTTATCAATAATTCATTCCGCTATTATTTTTCGTACCTACAGATACCTTTATACCTCTACCTGCCGGTGTATATATAAGGGCAATATAAGGACAGAACAGAAACGGATTGAACGAATATCGTACGAGAAAGCGCATGTAAGACCTTGGGACACTAATAATAATTATTATTGCTGTCCAAAATAATACTATAATAGTACTACATACGACGTGAACGACCCGACGCTTGCCGATCATGATAGAAATCTTACCTAATTATAATAATGTATTATATGCCTAGACGGCTAACCGGCTAGACGGTTGATAATCGACGACGCGGCGTGCTAATCTCGTCGTGCGCAGACGTACACGTTTTCTACTTTGTATTTTTGTCATACCTACCTAGTTGTTGTACTCTTCGGCGACTCAGTAAAATGTATTCGAGTGAAGTATATACGTTCAGCCCGAGTATCCTCGAAAGCGATCTGCATCGGGTAATGAGTACGTATAAAAGTTAAATTTTCATAAAAAAGACGAATTTTTTCTTTCGATAAAAAAACTTAATGTGTATAATAATAATAATTATCGTTTCGAGGAGAAACATAGAAAACATAATACTACAATGACGTTGTATATTCGTAGTTCGTTGTAAATTATAGTTTACAGTACACCCCAGACACCTACATATTATATTTTATTTTATTTTACATATTATTATAAATATTATATAGGCTATATTATATTGTATGTATAATGTATATAATATAAATAGAGTATACTCACTCGTGAGGCGTCGTACATGGAAACATATAGTTAGTGCATATGTTATATTAGTAGTGTTGTTCTTCGCCGGCGCCGTCGGTCGTACGTAAGCCGCTCTGAGAGCGGAACGAACTGTACAGGACCACTCCGGAGGCGCGCCGTTGTTAAAATATTTCGTATATACTCTTGATTCAACTTGTAGTGTTGTTCGGACATTTGTACACTAGCGCATTCTCTAGATTTTTTTCCTACCACCGGCATAACTATTTCCTTTAATTTCACGTCACTTACCACCGCCACAGCCCAAATATATTTCGTGCATTGCCTCACACAAGAGGCTAAAATATAATTTTTTTTTTCGTACTTCACACTATATATGAAACTCGGAGTTACCGAGGGAGGACTATGACCCCTCCCAAAAGAGTATTTAATCCATACACGATACACCTAAACATAGACATAGTAGTCAATTTCTATTTTTCTTTATCTACAGAGTGCATACACTATAACATCACAATAAAACGATTTATGTCGGTATATGTTGATTATTAATTGTTAAACATAATTTTACAGTAAATGCACTAAACTATAATATACAGACAGTGAATTTCGAAATAAAAATCCCAGGGAAAAAATCCCCGATTCTAGGAAAAATTATTACCCTCAGACTACAATTATTATATTACACACAATCACATGAAATTGATTGATCAAATATTTTTTTTTAAATCTAATTAAATAAGAATACTAACCATTAAACAAATGAATATATAATAAATAATTTTCAAACATTAACAATAATATTATTTTGTTTTATATCACTATTTCAAACAACATACCTATGTTAATGATTCTTTTTTAAGAATAGGTATCTACATTCATTAACTATTGTTTGTTAATTATTTGTCAACGCATCGATCATTCGAAATATTTTTACTTTTATTATAATATTTTAAATATTGTATTTATAACTAAAACTTTTAAAAACAACTCCTAATAATAACAATTATTATTATTAGTATTTAAAATTCTTATCAATGCATTTCCCAATGTAACATCAAATAATTTTTCAATTATTGAAGGCAAACTGTAAAAAAAGTTACTAGTTATTATAGGCTATACACACTTTTTAATTTCGTATTCCAGTATTCCACATTTAGTATTTCGTATTACACACAATTTTTGTTCCTGTTGCACACGCCAGATATATCACATACGTACAACCCTACTACATAATTTTTTTTTTTTTGGGAAACGTTTGGTCCTCAAAAATCAGCCGATTATATTATTATATATAGGCGAATAGCATTTTGTAACCCGCAATGTCTTTATTATAATGAATACTATTTTATACTAATTATGTGAATACAATATTATATTATATTATACAATATTTCTTATGTCAATTTCAAAATTTCAAAATCAAGTGTCATGTTGACATCTAGATTTATTTTTTTATCCGTGTAATATTCGGTAAACGCAAAAGTCAAAGCATATTTTTATAAAATTTGTAACGACGCATATCTGATAAGTAACGCCAATAATGGAACATAAAAAATTAAGGCAAATGTATAATTATTGCACTATTGAAGCAACCACCTATATATGACAACAACACATAACATGCAATTAAAATGCAGTGGATACTGCCGAGATCAACCTTATTCGCCACATAAACTCGCATTTTACTTTCCATAATATCAATTCATATGAGCATTTATATTATACTTAATTCATGAAATAGATGTGTCAATATGTCATAGTAATTTTTGTCAAAAGTAAAGAAATTCCTTTTTCCATAATATAGAATAATAAGAAGTATAGTCACAGACTTAGTATTCAGTTTTCTAGCCTTAGCTTATACATATTTTATATTTTATAAGTTTTAAACTACAAATTAACTGTGGTTTTGAAAAAAAATGTGAACTTTAAATGCTTATTAAAAAAAAAACAATGATGCCTATGTATCGTTAGTATTTTAGCTAAAATAAAAACTTACGTACCTATTACCTTTTTAAGCTTTTTGATCGGATTAATAATTTTTTATTGACATGTATAGAAAAAAAAATGTTAATTAATCAAATACAATCCAAGTGAGGACGGTATAAACACAGAATAGATATCTAATCTATTCTGTGGTAGTGGTATAACCAAGCTGGTTACCAAACAATTTTAATAAATTTTCATTTTTTTTCTCTTATTATTAAAAAAGTTCTGAATATTTTCAATTTCTACCTCCTAAAAGTACCAACTAGATCCAATTTGCTTCCAAAAACAAACACCGGGCATCGAACCATATGATCAGAGCATTTTTTCTACCAGAAAAGTTGAAAAGTTACAAACATTTTAAAATACCTCAAATAAACGTCTGAAATCATTAGACTGGACAAAATAAAAATTACCAATTTTCAAGCCCCGCTCCATTTAAATCCTGCGTACGCCACTACTATGTATAATAGTGACGTAGGTACGTATTTATATAGTACCTACCTATAAATATACGTATGTATGTATTTATATTATACTGATATTTAGGTACTCCAGGTCTTAATTATCCCCTTTGATGTTTATGTATTCATTTTCAGTGTCTCTGAAATTAATTAACTAATTTCATAACATAACAACTAGTATAAACCATGAGATTGGAACAGCTGATAATCAATCTGACGAACATTCTTTGTAATAATCGTGCTACGTACGGACCCTACTCCACTCCTACATATAAATATAATATACTATAATATATATCATATAATATGGAAAGCAATAACTATTATTTAATATCCCAACACTTGGCATATTTCACATGGGGCAGAAGGGCCAACGCACTTAGGTACCCACAGAACTATGAAATAGTAATAAAAGTATACTGTGAGAAGTCCGTGGGTCTAATATAATCTTAGCAATATAGTTACGACAAAACTACACAGAAACCCCGCATCGATCTAAAATTGGACTGCTACAAGCACATCTGCAGACCCACGGGCACAAACTCATACAGACACTATATGGATGTAGCTAAGACTAGCTAATTCGGGAATCGACCACACGGACTGTGGGAAAGGTGGCATGAGTCGCAGGGATAAGTAGAGTAGAGAGTTCACACTATACTATAGTATAGAGACCAAAACGGCCCATCTCCAGACGTGATTCCACATAATCAGGACGAGCACCTCCGCGCCAGACCTCTATATATAGAATTAACATTTTAGGACTTCGATTATTTCAGATCAACGGCGTTTTTCGGGAGTTAGAAAATATCTGAGCAATCGTATATTTTCCAGCAACCTTCGTTGGTCTATGGGTATTAGGTTGTCTAAATCACTCAATCTTGTAAATTGTTGCAACATATTGGTGCGAGTATTAATAAACGGCAAAATACAGTTAACATTTCAATCAGTTTGCGTTCGAGTATTCAACCACCCATCACCCTATCATCGTCTCATGTAAACGGGTGTACGCTACAATCGAATACCATGCGTGCTCATATAGCTTATGATAATACTTACTGGTTATTACCTTTTTGTGTTATGAGAAAAAAAAACGAAGTAATCGGTCCGTAGGTTTTTTTTAATATTATATCTGTGTGTAAGCACACGAATATATTATTAATATTGTTATTACAATATGATCTTTTTGACACATCACAATAAGTCAGGCCAGCTACCATAGGATTTTCGACGATAGTCGTTTTATTGAATAGGAAAATACCAGACGTCGTTTGATTTAACCCTTTAAACATGTGTAGGGGTTGTTAGTTCATTAATCAAATGCGCCTGTTGTCTATGTGACTTGGGGATGACGTGTGTGTGCTGTGCGAGTGCGTGTGGTGTATGTGTATGTGTGTGTATACATATGTAGTATGTACAATTCCTTTTGTGTACATTATATTATTATATATATATTAATATTATATATTATATGTATATAAATTATACAAATAATGTAACTTCCGCCACAAACCAAGGTCTGGACAAATGTCTTACAAAAAACCGTACGATACAACAGTCAACGCCCAACGGCAGTTATTAATTTAGGGTGAAGATTTTAGATTTATATACAACATAAGTCATAAACTATACCTACCTAGTAAAATACTTATACGGCTCTATACATTTCGTTTTGATAAAATATGCAATACAAATGTAATGAAAAAAATAGTAAATTTATCTATAATTTTCAAACAATATCATTAAGACCATTAAGTAGAAGGGTAGCTTCTTATACTCGTAATTTTAAAATAGATTAAATGTTAATTTTTATGCAGGCAAGTTGGGTTTAGAGCCAAATTAGAGGTACCTGGTACCTTGCTACCTATACCTAAACAAAATAACTTTTGTTAAGTCTTACTAATGACTTATACTGCCTTATGTCATCAATTAAGATTTACCCCACACTAGTATCATCGAATCAGCTATGTAACATACGACAGTATGTAATAAGCTAATAACTATACATCATAATTATATTTTATATTCAATATTTATTATAAGACAATTTTAAACTATATTATAATTTTTTTAGTAAATATAAAAAATTTAACGTTCTAATAATGAACAGTGTAATTTCAATTAAAAATAATATATTACTTAGGTACCTCTATAGGTACTACAAGGTATATTCTCTATGTTATAGTACTTTTAATATTATAGATAATTAGTATTTTTCCAATGTACATAAATATAATACATAAATATATATATATATGTTTTAAATTAAATTTAATGTTATATAATATAGACGTAGTATAAAAATGTGGACAACTAATGGTCTTAACCGCTAAAATTTATTTAGATCAAAATAAAAATAAAATTATAGACATAATATAATACTATTTAATTATTAATACCATTTTCAATTTTAAGATATTGTATAGTATATATTATATACATACTTGTACTATTTAACATTTCAAAATGTAAATACCTATTAAAACATTTGAGATTCTAAGTGTAGAAATAAATGTACCCTTCTGTGCTACAACGATGGGTCTTTTTTTAGGTTCTGAGGGGATCGGAGCTAGGGATATATAAATATATAGGTATTAATGTTTCAGATGTATTATGGTTATATAATAATATAAATATATATTTTTTTTTATCAACCATTACCTTTTAGAACATTAAAAAAATACTTCAATCTCCAATTTTAAGAGTAGCTTATGGAAGTAAATTGAATATAATACATTTTCCCAAACAAAAAGGTAAATAAATACTTGATAGTAATACTTGATCATGATATTTAACCGTATAGTTCCTGATTATATGTAGTGCATTAGGTATGATTATAATATAATAATTATAACATACCTATATTATATAAAAAGAAATCGATTTGATATAGGTAGGTAGTAGGTACATATTATAACAACTACATAAATGTACAATGTAAATAAAACAGTTTTTATCTAGTTTTGTCAACGACTAGTTCAATCTAGGTGCGGTATGACACCTTACTACGGTATACTTTAATAGTTAATAAACTGCTAATATGAAAATAAATATGAGAATTACTAGTATAATAATTATTAGTATTTATAATCATTGGTAGTATATTGGTAGTATCATTGGTATATCAGTATAATATGGCAGTTGTACCAGCAGGTTATATTAATTGTTGCCAAAAATCACGTATTTATTATATTATTAATTATTAAAATAGTATATTTATAGTATAAACCAATATTAAAATTAGAGTGAATATTTATTTATTCACATGTGAAACTGTTCACTGTATATCAAATGGTTAGTTTTTTACTTCTACTACTTCTATTATTAATAATATTTTTCTGAATTATCACAAAATTATTTAAAGAGAAATCGTTATTTTATATTGAATATCGATGTTCGTCGAAATTATAAAATGCTTTCAGTTTTCTGTGAACGCGTATTACGTAAGACGTAACAATTTATTGAAATTGCTAATTTTATCGATGTTACTGTAAAAGTGTAAAATGAGTTATATCGCCGGAATCAGCATAGATACCAAACTTATAAAAGATCATATAGTTAAAATGCCCGGTGCCGATGCAATTTTGTCCTCAAGAATACACTCTGCGGGAATAACGTACCGCCTCGTAGAATCAACCAAATTTCATAATTTTTTTTTTTAATTGTTACAAGGAAAATATTCTACAGCCCGCATCAATCTCTGTTTTACAATAGTTTATTCTCAAACTTTATAATATATCCACAAAAATATAAGATAAAAAGCTTTTTTTTACAATTATTTCAATACAATTATTTGAAATAAAATACAAAATCAGAGATCGATGCGGACTGTAGGAAGTCTTTTTCTTTCAGATAAAAAAATAATCATCAAAATCCTAAAATTCTACAAAGCTTGAAAGTTATTCCCGTAAAGTCATTTTTTTTCGATATAATACACACTATATCAACCTCTCCTAAATAGGTATCGGGTACCTAGTGGATTAGTGGAAAAGTCTTATAAATGAGGTGGCAACTAAAATATAAAATTTAATTTTCAAATTTTATAGAATCGTGGAAAATTTGAAAAACTGGCACCGGGACCCTTAAGCATTATCCTTCACTATATATAACAAATCATCAGGCTCTGATAATTTGGCCTCAAACCAAAGCAAAATAATGGATAAGCCACTGCTTCAAACGCTGATTAAAATAATAGTAAAAATGATAATGACAATAATGAATTAAATCAGTTGTTATTGTTACATATAATTCTCTAAATATTTAATTGTGCTACATAATTGTATCGAACATTGAACCATATCAATTAACTCTTATCGGGCCCAATAGCAATTTTTTTAATTTGTCAGCAGTGATTTTACTTAAAGTCAGTTGTCTTTGTGTACGCTACTGTCGCTACCTACTCGTTATTATAGAGTACAATTCGTTTTCTTACTCAGTGTCATTTACCATCATTATTGTATACATCGGTCACTGCGGTATTTGGTAATACGATATTAATACGGTAATAATTTTATTATTGTACCTAAGTTAGGATTTGTATTTATAATTTTTAATATGTCTAACAGTACCTACAGGTACAAGTATGTAAAATGTAAAGAATTGTATATGTTTCCATAAGCAGGGCCGGATTTTAACTTTAAGGGGCCTGGGGCAAAGAAGATTTTCTGGGTTGTCCATAAAAAAATTGGATATTTACCAAGTGCAAAATATATTTTTAATTTTAATTAGAAATAAATATTTATGTTATCTACATAGTTTAATAAATATTTCATACAGTATAATGTATCACTTATAAATGTAGTTATACGTATAGCCGTATAGGTATTTATATAAAATAATCTAAGGCTAAAAAGTGTTGGAATAAAAACCAATGTAGATAAATATATTGTTATAACATTTAGAAATTGAGTATACTTCCTTGATTTTTTTCACCACAAAGTCATCTATATATCATCAAATTACAATCTGTCCTACACAATATCACTTTCAATTCTCATAAATGATAAATAATTTAAACGATCTTTATGCATTGTAGTTGATCTCAGACAGGAGATCAGCACGGGCTGTGCCATATAATATAAATATTACGGGTTGGTTATGCATAACCCATGGGTGGGATCGTAGTATTTTTCTTTAATTAGGTACGGACCAGGCCTGTGTGTGGAATATTTTTAAGTTCGAGTTTTGGGCCTTATTGTGCCGAAAAGAAACGGCCCGTGCTGATCTCACCATATTATATTTTTTTTATAACTTTAAGTCTTGAGAATGTGTGTTCATAATTTCATATTACCTGTTATAATATTTTTATAATGTATCTATACTATTTATATCTCCTATAATAACATTTTTATTTTTAAAACTTATATTTTAGATTCAGAATGGAGTGATAAATGTATTTATTTTACAACGATGTGTGTTTTTTTTGTCTGTGTAAATAATTATTAAGTAGTCGAAATATTACTTAGATTTTCCACTTCGGTATCTTTTCCGGTGGGAAAGTGAATCTAGTTGGTGCATTAGGGAGGTAAAAATTTAAAACTCCCAGTAGTTGTCAAAAGAGCTTTGAAACAAAATAAATTAAGGAAAAACGCGAATTTGTATGCAAAATCGGTTTTCGACAAAAACGATTTTGGCTTTCGGTGTAACTCTTAAAAATACCATCGTATATACATGTAATTTTCACTCGATTTTTATGTTACCAATTTCTTTGCACCATGCAATTTTTTAAATATTGCGACTCTTTTTAAGCTATTTATAGCTATAAGAAAATGTCGAGTTTTATTAGTTTTTAAAATTATTGTCGATAAATTATTTTATGCTCGATCAAAAAACTTGAAAATGTAATACAAAGTTCCTCAAAAGTTGTTGTTTCTTAAAATTAAAAAAAAAATTAAGCGTAAATCCACAATAATATTTTATGAGCGTCTGAATTTAACATGTTGACAAAATGCATTAAAATTAGCAAATTAGTAAAGTAGGAAAATCCAAATGCCATTGCAAAATAACCAAAGCCCTATCAATCACAACTTATACTCTCCATAAAGATCTATCTATCCAAACAGTAAAAAACGTCGCCAAGATTTTCACAAGCATAGCATTCCAAACTCCTCAACCACCTCAACCCCTTGATCTCAGAACTATCTTGTCCCACTATTCCTGATGAGTGGTGACCCCAGAAAGCGCCTACACGAACGTGGTGTCGTGATCTACTAATTGACTAATCACTAATTTTAGATGTTATGAAGTCTGAAAAAAATAATCTAAATTTAATTATACTCTACGTTTTCTAATAGTTTTTATAAATCTACAACCTCACTAGTGCTTATAGTGAAAATAATACTTTATACATTGTAAAATTAATAGATTAAAAATAAAAAGAAGATAATATTATGCTGTTGTTACTTGTTGTTGTATACTTGTACAACTTGAACACACTTGCGTACCTATACTACCTATAGCATATATTAATTTATCGTTTTCCACCTCGTTTAATTGTTTTCCACGAGGTCATTTGTAACCTGATATTATAATAGTACCTATAGTAAATCTATGATAACAGGATTAAAGTTTTATACAGAAAAATATCCGGCGATAATAACTTGTCTTTAGGAGTGAAACAAATTTACCGACGTTTTACCCTTTCACGGGTTCATTATTTATATTGGTTATTGTTTTTTTAAACAAAGCTGCCGACAGCAGTTAAACTTTAATATGATTAGAGTGAACTGACCATTTATCAAACTTAATTTAAATAATAATATTATATCTAGGGCACCTTACCTAATGAGACTCTATTGGTGATATTTACGTTTACATTGAGTTATAGATATAGCTATTATAATTATTTTAAAGTGATCACAGCTCGCTTTAAAATTTAAATACCAATGATAGCCTTTACAATATGATGCCCAAGATAAGATTCTTCATTTCTAAGTTTTCAACAATCGTTAACTTAGTGTGAGTACCTACTTCATAATTCAACAAGACATTATTTTAATAAATTACTTTACATACATTACACACAGTACACACTACACACTTTATAATGTATACTACATACGTTTACTAGGTAAAGCTTTTTTTTGTAAGTTATTAATACACGAATACTACAATATACTATTGTATGTGCAATGTACAGTCCAAATAAAAAAGTAATTATTGATAACTGGAATCTCCCACCACCTTTAACGAATTCCAGGTTCAAACGCCTGCACTTATTTTGGGTAGGCTCACCCGATGTTTCAACCAAGCATAATAATATTGCTACACGATATCTACTACAGTTTACCAATTTTGTTTGTTATTCAATCATTTCAATTATTTTCGTTTTGTCTTCACGGTCAAATCTTCTTGTTAATACGATGTGAATCCGTTTTTTATCTATAGTGAAACGTGTTTTTGTTGCACAACATATAGGGCCACGACCCTATCATGGTACACACGTAATTAGGTAAATAGCACAAAGAATATTGTTTTAGAACAAATAAATAATATATCATTCGTTAATCAGTTGAGTATATTTAGAACAAAATAAAATAATAATAATAATAATAATAATAATAGTAATAACGATAATATTTATAAGGACAACGTAGTGAGTGGTGAGTCAGATATACCTAATGTGTAATAGTACCTACTGTACAAAAAACTAAAGACGACTGTCGAAGGGGTAGGCGAGTGAGATTTTAAATTTTTTTTTTAAATCTGCACTTTATATTTATCTATAAGTATATATATATATATATATATATATATGTTTAATATATCACTAGTCTGTATGGACGCGCTTATTAAAAACGTCGAAAGAAACTTCCAACCTTATTCACGGCTCCCATAGCCATCTTGGCGGGAGCATTGGTTAGCCCCTTAATCCTCTGCTTGATCATTTCCTCGTTTTCGGACGGTTTTATCAGACCCTCGAAGGCTTTCACCACTTTGAACAGTCGGCCTCTAATTACAGGCTCCTTGAGCAAGTCGACGGACCGGGCGGTCGTGTGCCTGATATAGTCTCGGATCTCTGGAGTTTTCGCAATGCGTTCGATAACCACCTTCGTCTCTTTGAATTTGTCGGACGTCGTGTCCACCTCCCTCAGGATGAACGCCAGCATCTTGTTCATCATACCCAGCGAGTAATGGGCGTTCTGGCTGGTGGCCATCACATCGACGAAGTTAAAAATGGCCCGCGTTGTGTCCGAGCACACTTCGTCGGCGCCTAATTCCTTACCTGTATTAAACGTTAGTTCCATCAGCTTCATAGCCGCCGGGTCGCTAAATGCTTTGTCCCAGATCTTCGATTTGTATTCATCGCACTGGCGGTGCTCCATCTGTGTTTCAACAGACGCTTCTTCCTGCTCATCGAAAAGTCCATCGTCAGACCAACCACCGCAACTAGCTTCCTGTGCACACACAACATATTATAATATTCATAATATATGATTATAGGTGAAGAGGTACACACATATTATACAGAATACCTATACTCTATAGATCACTGACATCACATATTATATGGTTAGAACTTAGAAGTAAATATTTGTTCAGTAGGAACGATACCTACCAATGGGTCCCCCCCACCAAAAAAAAAAAAATTACGGTTTAATCAATTGAAAGTCAATAGGCGCAAATAACCTAAATTGAGAAACCATACATCATCCAGCTATAGTTATCGACATTGGTATTAATATAATTTATTGTAGCGTAATAATTAAAATATTTTTTTATTTCAATAAAACGCACGAGGTAATAAATTTAAAATATCATCAATATGTATATCGTTAAATAATAATATATATATATATATTATAATAATGAAGATAAAGGAATCTAGTGCTCTGGTAGTCTGGTCCATGGTCGACCTCAGCACAAGTATGAATCATTCTCCATAGGGACAATTTTCTGGAGGAGGGGTCGTGGGTAGAATTGTTCCAGCAGCACAGACCCTGATAGTTACATTTTAAACAAAAACAAGGTTAAAAAACTGGAGTGTTACAGATAAAACTTGACGTTAACCCCCTCCCCCTCCTGAGCCCCCTCCCTAATTTCGCCTATGGACATCTCCTAATAGGAAAAAAATGACATTTACTAATGAGAAGATGAGTTTTTTTCTGGGTTTAATAGTTCTCTGCAATAGCCTCTCCCTATTCGCGCAGACAATTCTAGCTGTTGAAAAATTATTAATTTTATTCAAATAAATAAAAACCTTAGGTTAACATTTTCGGGAAAAAGTAAACTGGGCCTGAGGTTACCTTTTTTGTTGTAAACTCGGCCCAGAAATTTAAAATAATAAAAATGGTCTGTTGTAAACTCGGGTCGATAATTATTTTGACCAATAAAATATAACAAGCACGATATTATAATTTAATCTGCAAATATTAAACAATTAACTATATTCTATATCTTATCGGAACAATTTGTTGTAAAATTTTATAAATCGGTGTGTATATCGGTGAGTGAATACGTCAAACACATGGATTTTTACTTAAAAAAATAGATTTAAATAACCATGCATTATTAATTATTACGCTACAGTTTTACTTATATTTTTACGCTTTTATACACTTACAATTTTACATGGATACATTTTACTTATATTTTTTAATACTGAAACTTACATTTTTACTCAATTTTAGTTTATTTTACATTTATATAACGAACTTCATACTCTGAATAAAAATAAGAAATTGTAAATAATTTTTTGAGGATAATGATAATTGCCTCCTCGTGGTGTCCTCTGGGTAATGCTAAATGGTTCTCAAAATTATTATGCATATATATTTATTCGGGCCGAGTTTACACGTCAATCATTTTTACCTGTAAAAACCCAGGACCGTGTTTACACCTAAATAATTATAAACTGACAAAAACAGTCAGTTTACAGCATAGACCTTTTGAAGATTTTTTTCCTCGGGCAGAGTTTACAATCGCTCACGTTTTTCCACCCGTTGTAGTGTACCTATATAATACCTACGTATGCCTATTACAAGTGTACGCGGGACCTTCTATTGGATTGTCGTTTTTAAGCGTACCTACGACCTACCTATAGGTATACCTATTATAATTAATCCGTGTCGGTGTTGTCAGTGTTATCTATGAATATTGAACGAGACTACGTTGCACAACAATATTGGTAAACGAATGTAAAGCGGCTTTGAAAATTAAAACACGGTTGTTAAATATTGTACCAACGCTTTGTTGTACCCGTTCTCTTAATGTATATAATAACATGAACAGTTTATAAAAAATGTATAAAAAACAGACACCCATTTCTAAATATAACATTTTAGATGCACATTTAAAGACGTGTTTTATGTAGAACAGAAAACAAATAATATAATATATTTGGTGTGGTTTTCAATAATTTCAAATTGAAACGTCACGCATCCCGGATACGCACGTCCTATATTTATGCAGTCAGTTTGATTCACTTGTTCCCTACCCATTTCAAGTAATGTATTAGACGCTATTCGATAGGCTTTGTTTTGAAAAAAAAAAAACTTATTATTGTTATCAGGAACGGTTTATTATAGGGCACATGCGACATCGTAAAAATGATGTGGGATACACGTGCCGTACTCGCCGAGTTCGTCGACCTGCGACCATATATAAAGTGAAACATCCCATACTCGCTGTAGCAAACGATTATGGTCTTGTGATATTAGATATTTATATATTTTACAATATGTACAGGATGACTCGCCGAGCATGCTGATCACCTCCAATTGTCCTTCATTAATTAATTTATTCAAATTCTGATTTTTGGAATTTTTAAGTATAGCAATTTAAGTATATAAGTACAAAAACCATGTCTTAAGGGTTATACAAGAATCAAGTACTTAGATTTTTACATAATGTAAGGAGTGCACTGTGATGACACAAAATGTTTTTTTTCAAATGAGAACCAACCTTTTTTTCTGTAAACTATCAAGCAGATGATTTGTTTGAAAATGTTGATGTATTTACATTTAAATCAACATTTGAACAAGTAGTACCTATATGAGTTATTAAAATAAACATACGCACCTACTAAGGAATAAGGATAAATGTTATTAAAAATGAATTCAAATGACTATAAAATAGATGCAATGTTTTAATAAAAACGTTGTTTTTTAACAACTTGAAACTATGTGAAAAAATATTAATACTTTTTGAGATAATGAGTGTTTTACGCTTAATGAATCATCCTGTGTATATAATATAATATATATGGTGTATAATATTAAACTCAGACCTATTTTAATTGTACCCATTAATTATTATCCTCAGTATTCACAAATTTAATAAATAACTCAAATACTATTCGTTCGAATTTTGGTTTAAATACATCAACAGTTAAAAAAAGTTGTCTGCCTATAACAATATACAGGAAAAAGGGCAATACATATTGTAACAAATCATGTTGGTATCGCCACAGGACACTAGCCTGCATACATGGTAGGTATAAAAAAATCTAAGTAATCCAAAATAAGGTCATTAAACTCAATCATCAGAGTGTGACGATTCATTATCAAAGCAAAAATTGAGGGCTAGCGTGCTTGGTGAATCAACCTGTATAATATAGTTTGTTTGTTTTTACCTGTACTACAGCTATGGCTATTGCCATGACGGCTACGTATGATTTGTAACTTCCCATGTTGTAAATTATCGCTATCGCACTGGATACACGACGAGATATTTGTTTGAACAAACTTTTGATAAAAAATTACTAGGTTTTATACTTTGTGAAACGGTATTGCACAAGTGTTTTAACATATGCTTTGTTTAAATGGTTAGTGAATATAATATATTGGGGAAAAAAAAAAATGTTAAAACGTTTAAATGCCTTATTATACGCTACTGAGTTTGTTGAAATACAAAAAAAAAATAATTATTAAAAAATAATGATTGAGAAAATTAGAAAAATTACTAACACATCTGGTAAACTTAACGCAGAATTAGCAACAATACAAACTTATTTTGGTGGGTAGGATAATATTTTGTTTAAACTATACTGATGGAAAACGTCAAGTTTTAGAAACAAAAAAATATTTTAATAATCGCGATAAGCTCTATATATATTTTGACGGTAAAAATACCACTCAACACATCTTAATCTACGGAGGTCAGAAATCTTATGCAATTTTTTTTTTTGTTACGACATGATGATTATAGTTATTATTATGCTATTGCATATGTATTTGTGGATTCCGATATAAAATATTATTTACTTGTACACTCAGGAATTTATTATAAATTTAAACAGTTTTGTGTCATTGTACGAAATATTATGTATGGGTGGCTGACGTGTGATAATAAACCAGAATCGTGGACGCTTATCATTTCAAAAACACTTTGTCAATTGTGTTTGTGTATTTGTGTGTGTAATCATAACTACCTACTATAGGTATTAAACTTGAAAAATTTCAAATTTAGACTTTTCAATTATTGTATTGTTTATTTAAATTATGTAATATAATATAATTCATTATTATAATTAATCCAGTCTTACTCATCTTATAAACTGCAATAATAAAATATAGGAATATTGAGTATTACTATACACAAATTAAAAATTAATGATTTTATTGCTATCTATATAATTTCTCTTCCAAATCTAAAATGTTTGTCTTTAGAAATTGTGCATAGTATTTAAACATTTAGTAAGATGAGTAATAACTAATAATTGTTATACAACAATGAATTTAATGTAGGTACGAGGTACCTATCGTTGTGACGTTGTATATACTTTTATTACATATATACATATATATGTATTCGTATTAGCATATATATTATATATATAACTATTACGAAAAGTAAAATATGTATTTTTAGAGATTGTCGTACTATGTAATTTCAAATTTCACAGAGATACATTTTGTTAAAAAAAATCTCTTTAATATGCACTTTTAAAAATAATAATGTTAATTGTTGTCGTACTATATTGTTATTCAACAAAATATTCAATAATAATATTTATTTATTTTTCTCAAAATACTATATTATGTCTTCTGTGTCAATTAGAACAATAAGCTCAAGTGATAAATATAAGATCAATAATGATGTAGAAAAAAAAAAGATAGAGAGAAGAGGTTGCCCAACGGAGGTAACTCAATATTAATTAATAAAATAGCGATAGGTACTAAATACTAATAAATACTAGTAAACTAGTATACTTAGGTATACCTAATGCATTAATAATATAGAAAACGAAATGTTATAATATTAAATGAATTATAATTTATAACAAAATATGGTATTATGATCATATTATAATATTAGTAGGACCGTAATAACCTACTATACTAATTCTCAATTTAAAAGTAATATTTTCCCAACATCAAAGTTATAAAATAATTCAAATTAAAACTTCATAGTACCGCCGCTATTCATTATTTTTCAGTAAACAAAACTTGAAAAATGATTCAAATTTAATTTTCAATGTATGAAGTTATGAATGAAACTTGAAAACATTTTTTATATAAAAAAGAACTTAGAACATTGGTACTTCAAGATCAAAACTTGCAGCTCAAGATCTATTGCTTATAATATATACGCGCCACGAACTTATTCACACCGTAGTACGGTACATCAGTACCAATTACTCATAATTAAGTTAATAACAGATAGGTTGTTACCTACTACCAAAAGAACAATTTACATGGCTCTTCTAAGACCTATATGGTACTATGGCATGCAACTTTGGGGTTCTGCCAAACCATCAAATACTACAACAATACAGGCATTTCAGTCTATATGTCTATGATTAATATCAGGTGCCCTCTGGTAGATTACCAATGAATCACTTCATAAAGACATCTGCATTCCAACCTTAAATAATCTTGCTATGATCACCTACAAAAAACACACTAAACATACAGTACTCAGTACTCACTCAAATCCTAAAATCACTTAACTATCATCCAAACAAATTCCAAGTAATCCACCCAGGTGCCTGAAAAGGAACTGGTGTGGGACCTACTCTCTCCTTAAATCGCTTTCCACGGGGTGCCACCACTGGGTGACTTCCAGAATCAAATTAACTTATTGTATATCATGTAAATACAGATATACAGATTAATATATACATTTTTGATCAATAAAAAAAAAAAATAAAAAAAAATGTACCTACTATAGTAATATTATATGGGGATGAAATAATATTATAATATTGCGATTTTGTTTTTGGTATAAATTATTTAGACATACCGTATTACTAAAGTACCTACTAACAATATAATAATAAAACAGTAGGTAACAGCAATATAAATAAGAAATAGTAATAATATTCTTAGAAATATATGCTGACCGCCTCCGCACAGAATCGGCTTTCATCGTTGGTAGGTATGCAATGATTTATCATAGAATTACAATTTATCTCATGATAACATATAGGTACCTTACTCAATGACAGCGAACACTGATGCTGAGCAAAGCAACTTCCCCGGCTTTAGGTCTAAAAAATGTCGTTCATATTTCAAATTATCACGAATTATGCGTGGGTATCATCTGGCCGTAAATTGCTTCGTAATGAACATACTTTGCCAAACAAAGCCGTTACTTATTATTATTCAATCACTCAATTATTTGTTGTATACCCTATATGGTTGATATTAGAGAATATAGCGATTTATATTTCAGATAATAAAGTTTCATGTTGCATTCAATAGTAGGCAAAAGACAGTTCAATGCCTTGTAACAAATTATTTTATATTTTTTTCTAAAGAAGTAGACGACCACGCAAAACGAAAACAAAAGTATCTGCAACCATGCAATACATTAATACATACCTGATAAGTGTATTATAAAATTAAGCGCTTTAGGCGGAGATCGTTTGAAATTTAATTTGATCGAATTGCAATTGCACTTAATATATTTTTGTCGAATTGTACTCGGGACAGCAAAATGTCAATGTTCGAACGTTGCACTCGTTTCGATCACTACATAACCTAGTCGGCGCTCCGAATAATAATTTTTAATATCTAAAGTTTATTGTTTTTATTTTAACAATTACATAGGAACAGCAACAATTTAAAAACTGCTCGAGTATAAATACAGATAATTCTAAAAAAGTATTTATAAATACTTTATTTTTTTAGAAAGATAGGAAATATTTATATCTTTCTCTTTAAACGTATTCCCATCAGTTTTATTATGATATCGATGCACAATATAGTACCTTAATTAGCTTAAATACACTTATCTACTATATACCCATAATTTGAATTAAATTTATGATTTTTGGCTTTGAAAGTTATTATCTGTAAATTGTTTCACTGTTTTTATAAATAAAAATAAAACTTTTAGTCAATTAGTAATACTTTATGACTATAATGCACATGTCCATTTATAGACTTTTTATAATTTTAAAATTAGTAGCTTCTTATTTAACTTTAGATAGGTACTGATACTTTGAGAGAGTATTCAAAATAGGTAATACTTCCAAGTACCTACTAGCTGTTTTAAACGTATTAAAATATGGATTTGAGTATTTACTAGATTATTGAGTATTTGAATACATTTACTCAAATAAATATACTTTACAAGACTGTACCTAGACACCTAGTACCTACTTAATGTCTTACACTTACTGTCTAATATATACAATGAGACTTGTACAATAAAATGAAAATCATTGTACAAGATTCTAATTGTCGTGTATCGAGTCGTCTTATCAACAGTAAATTCTGATTTATATTAGCAGTATCGCCAAATATTATTCGCACGAACCTTAGATTTATTTTTACGTATCGGCGGCAGTCATGGTACCTACATGATTTTTACCAGATGATGATTGATGAATAATTTATGCCATGGTAAACTATAAAAAATACCACTAACATGGTGTATACTATTCCAGACTGCTTCAGAGTGAGATTTTAAACGAGCGATAAAAACATAATATTTTGGGCGGTTCCGTTTTCCTCCAAAAACGAGATACTTACCGTTTTCCTCCACTGTCCATTTTCCTTTACAAAAAAAAAGGTTGGTTTCCATTCTCATCCACATTATTTTAGACTGAAATTATGTCTATTTTCCTCCAATATTTTAGCCAGTGTTGTAGTATTATACGTTCCATATTATAAAGACAGAGTAAGGCTAGGATCCAGGGCTTGCAAACGTTATGATTATAACGTTATACCTATATGACAAAAAAAAAAAACTATTGAAACTTGTAAACGTAATTATAACGGAAAGCGATAATCAAAAATAATTAAATACTGCAAAACAAAACATAGTGATTAACAAAATATATATTATTTATCATTAGACGAAACATAACACAAAACGTAATTTATAGAATATCATTTGCCGAAAAATAACGTAAAACGAAATATTTTAAAATCCATTTATTTAAATGGTCTATTGGTTCGTAGAAACATTTATTTCATGCGACAATCTAAGAATTTATATAATCTATATAATATTTCCTATCCGGGCCATTACCTACCTGAATTAGTTATTATTTTTACATTTTATAGGTATTAACACTATTTTAAATAACGATAAACGCAAAACTTTTATAACGTTTTAGTTCTAAATAACGATAAACGCTAAAATTGAGTAAGTGAGTAACGTTTTAATTGTAAATAGGTAACATAAAACAGATTTTTTTTTTCAAATGCAAGCCCTGCTAGGATCATATTTCGGTTGATACATTCTAGTATGAGTAGTATCGGCTTTATCTATATCAGCCTACTGATTAACCCTAATAAAGAATATTTTTATTTGTTTGATATAATATCTATATATATATATATATAAATGGAGGTTGAAAAATTGTTGTTACCTCATCAATCGAGAAAGGCTGGTCCGATTTGGCTCAAATTTTTTTAAGATGTTCGTAATTGCCAGGAGAAGGTTTTTACGAAAGAAAATTTTAAGAAAATCCACCAGAAAAGTAGGAAATCTGGATGTAAAAAATACAACAGTGTATTATATATCGGTTGCTATTGGTTAATCGGGAATGTTTGTTTATTTGTATTATTATTTTTTGTCAATATAAATAAATATATAAATAAATGTTAGTGTGTACCTCTGAGAATACCTTAGGATTTTGTATTAATTGGTTATATTAATCCACCATAGGGGGAATACTACAAACTTGGTATAACTTTGGTACTTTAGAGTTAAATCATACACTTACGTGCAAACAGCACTGGGTCCGTCCGCGATTGCCTACCTGATAATATACTGCTGCGAATCAGAATTTTTATTCCGGGCAACATACTCCATACACCGAATATTAAATAACGAATTGAACAAAGTTTAAGTCATATAGAGTTGGTACATTTAACAGGCAACGAAGTGCAAGGGATCAGCTAGTTTATTATAATTATTTATAATAACTATTTTATTATTTTATTTATTATTTATTGGAGGAAAATAGCTATGGCCAATATTTTAAGTCACATTTTTTTCAAGGTAATTTAATTAATATGTTGAACACGCTAATTATTTAAAAAGATATAATAACGTTTTTGAAAATATTTTTTTAAATAATTGTAAGTCGTTACAAAACAACATACTTGATAAAAAAATTACATTTTCGTGATTATGAAAGTTAAGTATTATAATTTTTTTGAATAACAAATTGACAACATTAATTTTTAATTTTATATTCCGAAGCAAACTACTTTATTTGGATTATTTAAATGAAAACAATTTCGGACGAGTAGACACTTAATTAGTTTTAAGTAGGTGTTTAAAATATTGATGAGTGGTGTAGTGAAAAATATTTTTTGTGACGCCTGCGCCGAAAGCTTGGTTTTCGATAGCAGTTGAAGCGTTGGAAAGCGTCCTTTTTCTGTCCAGCGGGTGGTAAAATGGAAATTCCCAAAAGTGGGATATCACGAGCGTATCCCCCGCACAACCAGACACTGAAATCTTTACCACTGTCCTTACAAAACATACACTTTTGGTAACATCTTATATTCATATTATAATCTCCATGCGTGAAGCTTAAAATAAATAAAACCAAATCGTTTTTTCATGAAATATTGTTGTCATAGAATTATAGTCTAGTTGTTGCATAGATCCCAGCATTACCTTTGCCGTAATCAATGAATGCAGAGGCGTGACAAGAAATAGTATGTGTGGCTCGTGCGAGAAAGCAATTTTAGTCTTGGGCGATATACTATTTCCTGCTTGGCATAACACTCAGCTCAATGTCTAAACTTTAAATATTCAAATCATAATCTACTCCTCCAAAATTCGATTTTAATAAATCAAAGTGCATACCCCAACAAATATTCCAATTTTAATAAGGAATTAAAAAATTTATGTTGTCTTTAAAATGAGTGAAAACTAAAAAACTACCTATATAATGATAAAAAAATATAATGTTGTTTTGTAACTAAAAATGTTTTCAAAAACATTAGTATGATAATTGATGAAGTATTGCATTTCCTGCCGATAAAACAACCACACAGTGTAGGATGGAAAATCAATTTTCTTATTATTATTATGTTGTTAACAATTTCATAATCTATAAATAGGTAGGTCTATTATTTGCTTTATGTATAGAAAATCGAAGGTCCCTATAAACTATATTTATAATAGATGCCTTAACCGGATATTCTAGTTTATTCTTTAGGCAAATAACATGTTTAGCATAATAAGCTGTTATCGTTAATGCGTTATTGCGTTTGCATTCCTAATTATTGAAAGTATAATATAATGATTGACGCGCCTTCCTTCCAACGTAGGTATACGTGTAAGAAAAAACATTACTAGGTATAGATGTAGCCACGTAGGCATAGTATTAACTATTAATAATATAATATATTATGATACAGACATACAGTTGTTCAATATAAATTTTAAATATATCGTAAAAATGTTCGTGTACTATAATATTATGTTAACACTGTTTATTGTTATTATTATTTACTTATTTATTTATTTTTTTAGTTTTAGCAACAATAATATGTATTTCGTTGGAGTGGACGTCGGGACGGGAAGTGTTCGGGCGGCGTTAGTCGACGGTACAGGACGAATTCTAAAAAAATCTACCAAAGCTATTCAAACGTGGAATCCCGAAGAAAACTTTTATCAACAATCGTCCGAAGACATATGGCGCAGTTGCTGTAAAGTCGTGCGGGTAAGGAACGAGAAACTATAACCAAATCTAATTTGTCTCTACATAACACGACTTTATTATTATTACACGAGTCTATATTATTCGAAAATTATCGATGATATTAATAATATGCTCTTTGGTATAATACCTATTACCTACCATTTTCAATATTAAACTTATATGGATGCGGCATTCTGTATACAATAAATCTGCAGTAAGTCACCATGATTGATACCATACTAAACTGCAACATGTTACATATCATTTCTCTCTTGTATAAGTGAAAGTTTCTTTAACGTTCAGAAGCATCTGTGCAAGTGAGAACCATATCTCTTCGTTATGATGCTGGCCTAAGAGTGTAAGTTTTAGATTTAAGTTTCTAAGCTATAGGAATGCCGTATAATAATCCATATAATACGTTAATATACCTCTACACGATTAACATTTGAACGCGATGCATATATGTGTATATATTATATATAATATGCATTGTGTGTAATATAGGAAGTCACAGAAGGAGTATCATCGGAGGCGGTCGGAGGCATCGGATTTGATGCTACGTGTTCTCTGGTAGTCGTGGACCGTGATGGACTACCATTATCAGTAAGCAAAAACGGTAAGAATTTTTTGTTATACCTTTTATAAATATACAGGTATATAATTACTCGAAGTTTTCAATTTTGAACTGCCAAAAGTACCAACTAGATTCACTTTTTTATCAAAAAAGGTGCTGCTCTTGAAAATTGAAGCTTTTTTACTATCCAAAATTTTCAGACAGACAGAAAAAAAATTTTAAAAAAAACATTGTTATTAAATCAATACATTCTTTCGCTCCGCTCTGGATCTAAGATGAATAGTTGTCCGTGTGTGTATGTGTCCTTTATGCATTCCATAACGGCTGCACAGATTTTGATAAACAATTTTCTGTGTGTTTGAGTGGTTCCCGGGATGATTTAGATTCACATTTGGGCCCGGTAGATCCAAATCGAGGAGGTGCTCAAACAAGGATTTTGTGATTTACAATGGACATTTTTGTTTATAAATGGTTGCTATTGGTTATAGAAGAAATAATTAGTAGAAATTAGTATTTATTATTTTATTGGTTTTCATTTGTTTATCGGGCAGATTGGGTACAAACATGTATTAAATCGAATTTGCGAATTTGCGCATTGCCTACAAAGGTGGCTGAGTTGCACTTATTGCATCGAGTTATACTCAAAAAGAGTTGAATAATCCCAATTTTTAGGGACAACGAAGTGCGCGGGATCGGCTAGTAAATATATAAATATATGGTTATTATAGGAGAACGAGAACAAAATGTAATACTGTGGATGGACCATAGGGCAAAGAAGGAAGCGGATTTCATCAACACAACGAATCATCGAGTGTTAAAGTATGTGGGAGGCAAAATATCGTTAGAAATGGAAACACCGAAAATTCTTTGGCTAAAAAATAATCTACCAAAAATTACGTTTTGGCAAAAAGTGGGCAGGTTCTTCGATTTACCCGACTTCCTTACTTGGAAAGCCACGGATGCCGTCTCCAGGTTTGTGTGCATAATGTAATATATTATAATATAGCAGTGGTTTTCACCCACTTGGTCACATGAGCTTCAGAAATAAGTCACAGACTGCAATAGTTACCTATACTTTTAATAGTTAATTATAATATAAATATATATAGATAATATAAAAATAAATATTAATCGATTGTGCGGAGCCAATAAAATGAATATAATAATGATATATTATTATAGTAAATTAATTAAAATTTGATCTGTTTTTGCTTTTTACTCAACAAAATATATAAACCGGTAGGTACTTTTATTATATTATATTATATTGATCAGTTTTAATTTGTCTAAAACACAAATAAAAAATAAAATAGGTTGAGAGTCCAATACCGTTGAAAACCGCTGCATGTACCTATACTCTACACTTATAATATAGTAGGTATATCATAATGCTAGAAAAATAGCAAATACATAAACCGACACCCGTGACTTGCTATATAAAAAATTCTGTTTCTTTTACAGGTCACTATGTACTGTTGTCTGCAAATGGACGTACTGTGCAGATCAGGCGTTGGGTAGTGGTTGGGATCGCTCGTATTTCGAAGAAATTGGTCTGGGAGACTTGAGCCAAAACGATTGGTCGGCGATAGGTTAGTATCTGCGTTCTGTCATCGGGTCACGATGTTTACCCAGCTATGACCACGGCGGTCGTTATACTTTTAAATCAACGCCTTTTCTTTTTCGTAAAACAGGCAACGAAATATTTGAGCCAGGACAACCGTGTGGCGGTGGGCTGACTGAGAACGCAGCCCGTGAAATGGGACTAACCGTCGGGATTCCGGTGGCCACGTCATTGATTGATGCACACGCCGGAGGACTGGGAATGATCGGGATTGGGTCAAAAAATCTGACTGAATTCAAACACCGATTGGGTGAGTATTATATAAGTATTTATTTATTACTACGTGATTTTACGTCGATTTTACGACTTCCAAGTTATATATTTTGTACCTCATCTTCTAAGTCTATAATAATTATCTACTACCTACCAGCTACCCTACTGCAATATATTATATTAATATACAAAATAAAATCTTTTCTGATTTTTAAGTGTAGAAATCAAAACAATTAAAGAAATTTCATTAAAAAATTTTGAAAAATAAGTATAGATATTAGTTGGTATACATATTTAATGCAAGTCATTATAGCATTATATAGCTATTTCTTTTGCAATTCCGTGCCGCGCTTCACATGGTTTTTTGATGGATATAACTATATAAGTATATAACTACTTTCATAATATAGTAATATTGTATAAAATATATACATATAGCTAATACAGTTATATTTTTATATCTATAGACTATATAGTAGAAACACACTTATTATCTATTATAATTTGTACAATAGTATATAAAATATATTAAATAGAGTTATTTTAATTTTGTGTGATACAATTAGTAAAGATTGCATAAAAAACGTAATTCCTTTCATGTTTTACTCACAACATTTGAAGGACCGCTTATACAGCATATAGATATAATACTTATCTAATACACTGCACCTATATAGGCTATAGGTACAGGTAATAATATACCTATTACCTATTTTATGTATGCGTTAATGCGTTATGCTATGCTATGCTATATAAAATATACAATATATTTATGTTTATGCTAATGATTCTGCAGTGATGATTGGGGGCACGTCGACATGTCACATGCTACTCAGCGACCAAGAAGTGTTCGTAGACGGCGTCTGGGGACCATACTACGGTGCCATGGTACCGGGCCTGTGGCTTCTGGAAGGCGGCCAATCAGCCACGGGCAAGCTGATCGATCACGTGATCAACACTCATCCGGCCGCCAAATACCTGAACGTCACGGAAGACATGTGAGTACATATATTATTGCATAGGGCTGAAGACTTCTAGTACTTATAAGAATCCCTTCATCATATGAATGCACTTAAAAAACAAGAAGTATGTTCTAGTGCAGCGATTCTCAACCTATTTTTATATCCGCGTACCACCTACAAGGTTTGACCATTTTTATGTACCACTTGACTAAATAACCTTTTTTTTCCGGATCAAAAATGTAGGTATACGTTAATTTACATGAATGGAATTTTATTTTATTAAGAACTACACAATTATGACAATATAAGCATTTAATGCACAAAATGAAAGTTAAATATGTAAAATTATTATTAATATCTAATAAACCAAATAATATTTAATGTAAATAATGATCTACTTTTTTTTTATAAAGGGAGTTTTACGTAAACGTCGTTTTTTAGACGAAAAAGTAAAACAATACATGCCTATTGCCTATATAATATACTACCCTGCATTTATACGTTAATTGCAATGGTTTAAGTTTTACATTTTTTTTTTTTTTTACTGAATAATTCAATTTTTACAATTGACATTATTGTATCCATCCGCTTTTATATCAGGAGAGCGGAAGACTACCTGAACGGGTTACTCGTGAAAATGGCCGCAGACAGAGGCTTGGATGCAATCGATAGGTTGACCGAAGAGTTTCACGTATATCCTGATTTTCATGGCAACCGATCGCCCATAGCGGATCCCACGCTTAAAGGAATGGTACGTGTGGGCTTTTAAGAAAATGCCACAATATTTGTTATTTATTACAAATAAAAAACATAAAAATTATGGTATCAAAGATGATCAAAGTCATAAGTTTAGAAGTTTCTTAAAAAACAAGTTAGGAAAACTTATTAAGAGATATTAAATTCACCATATTATTAAATCCACGAGGAAGGTCCACTGGGAAATCAGGAGTCTCCCGGTAGGCCATTATGTATATAATACGCAGGAGCCCCAATCCCTTAAATGTTTTAAAACAATTGTAATTTCATAATACCAGTACTAGTGTCGACTATGCTGTATTCAGGTGTATTTTTATACCTCATTAGGGGCCTGTGTATACTCGTTGATAGTCGTATATGGTATAGTATACCTATACGTTATATACTTATATATACCAGGTAGTAGGTACCTACTAAATAATCTATACAATATTAAAATAAAATGTATACATAAATAAATATGTACAATATTTTATGAATGATAAAAGTAAAAAAGGTTGACAAGTGGGTACCCGTCTGCTGTACAGTAGTTGTAATGGATGTGTTATATTTAAAATACGATGATAAACCTATTGTATACGAAAAACGATTCTGAGCGGTTAGCTTAGTCCTTATAATATTATTATTTTTTATTCGTTGCTATGGTGAAAAAGAAATCGATAGAACATAGAAATTAAAATCTCATTTTTAGCCGTTTTTCGTAATTTGTAGATAGTTTTAAACTACTTGGAGTTTTCAATTTTGACCTCCCAAAAGTACCAATTAGGTTCACTTTTCTATCAGAAAAGATGCTGATCTCAAAAATCGAAGCATGCTTGTACTTTGTAAAACCAATACATTCTTTAGCTCCACTCAGAATCTAACAACCATATTAATATTATATTTTAATTTTTTTAAGTGGGGCCCATTATCTTCTTGAAGAATAAATAAAAATAAAATAAATAAATAAATAAATAAAATATGATATAAGAATCAAAAATTATTCTCCTTTAATTTTCCGACGCCACTAATAAGTAATAATAACCTTGATTTTACTTCATATGGATTCATTTGAAAAATGAGGGTTATTAATATTCGATCAGGTAAAAATCCAAGTTAGCAAGTTACAAAAAAATCTTTGAATACAATTTGACAAACTTGAATTAATGAATGAATTAATTAATGCCCTGAAAAAAGCTCTAAACTTCCGCTGCAACACGATTGCGCAATTTTTCCTTTTTTGACCCGGCTAATTACACCACGATTGCGCAAAAAATTTGCAACACGATTGCGCCCCGATCCCTTTTTACCTGTTGAAATCAGAACATCATTGCGCACCTAATGATATGTGTATATACTATATATAATAATTTATATACAACATAAAATAATGTATACATACAATACATTTTCATATACATGCACTTAAACCACATAACTAGTTATTATTCACAATTTTCCTTCCCAATTATTACAGGCTTAGGACTGTCAACAAATTATCATCGTTGGCTTGGTATATTTTGCAATATATGAATAGTAT
>WHPZ01580644.1:0-12630 GCA_016617965.1 Macrosiphum rosae
AATAAAAATAATAATAATAATAATAATAACATATATAATAAAATACCTATGAAATTCCCTAGTTAATAATCTTATTTTTAAATTTTATAACAGGTCAATTCGCTCTAATTGTTAACACGTTCACTGCGGATGACGCCAAATGACGTCATCCGTACACTATTTTTCAATACACTTTAATTTAGTCCGCGTTACAATCAAAAACCTCATTTACGGTCAGCGTTATCTATAGATATTATTTAATATGTAGCGCAATCGCACATCGATATTTCTATTTTTAGTCTATAATATTTTTATTTTATTTTGGGATGTTTACTATTCCTTTATCAAGTTAATTATCGGTATTTTCAAGAAATTCACTATCGTTGCAATCATTTTTCCATCGTCGGTCGTTGATGAAACACGTACGTATTCACATTGTATTGTTTTTATACATTTTATAGTTAAATTATATACATTTTATTTCTTTTGAACAATTTTTTTTTATTTCGTTTACTTTCGTATTACTTATATTATGAACATGGATAATACATTGAATGAATCCGGTCCATCTCGACCAAAACGGTTATGCAGTATGAATCGAAATTATGAACAACAAATTGAGCAGATGCTTTTTAATTCTGATAGTGACGAAAATTATGATTTTTCCGATTCTGGTAGTGAATATGAATTTGAAAATACTGAACAAGTGTCTGGCGATTTTGAGAGTGGTACTGAGATCGCGAATAATGTACCATGTGTAAATACTCAATCATCAACAAATACTAATAATGACGGTGACTGGCAAGAGGAAGAATTATCTAATTTTCCTTTTATAAAACGAAACGAAATGCTTGTTCCGACAGAAGGCAAAATAAATCCTAAAGATTATTTTTTAATGCTTTTCGATGAACATTTTATAAAACTATTGGTTGATGAAACGAATAATTATGCTGAAACCAAGTTTTTACGTGTTGGTAGTGCACCATATTCTCGTATCTCCGATTGGAAACCAACAGATAAAGACGAAATGTTAACATTTATTGCATTGATAATTCACACTGGTACCATAAAACTCAACATATTGAATGACTATTGGTGTTATGGAGAGGCCGTCTCCAGTTTCGTCAATACATTCAAAATAAACGCCATAAATATGGAATTAAATTATAGATGCTTACGGAACCTCATGGATTGGTATTAAAATTTGCCGTTTATGTAGGAGTACTCGATGACTTGGGAGGAAAAGGCCATGCAGCTAATGTGGTTTTTCATTTAATGTCCGAAAAGCTAAATAACGGCCATGCATTATACATGGACAATTTCTACAATAGTTTTGATTTAGCCTCCAAATCAATTGAAAAAAAAACGTTTTGTACTGGAACGTTAAGATTGAACAGAAAAAATACACCACAGGATATTGTAGAGTCAAAATTAAAAAAAGGTGAAACCGTTGCCAGGTACTCTCAAGGTGTTATGATTGGAAAGTGGAAAGATAAGAGAAATGTTGGTTATATTTCCACCGAATTTAAAAATAATTTAATTCTTACCAAAAACCCAAACGGTAAAGAACAATTTAAACCTGAACCTATCTCAAATTATAACCGTTTTATGAGTGGAATTGATCGGCAAGACCAAATGCATAGCTATTATCCATTTACTAGAAAAACAATCTGTTGGTATAAAAAAATTGGTATACATATAATACAAATGTTATTGATGAACTCATTTTATTTATATAATCATTATCACGCCGGACCTAAAATATCATTGTATGATTTTCGATTATCCATACTCTGTGAACTTTTACCCAAACATCCAAAACCTAGATCTTTTTCAGTATCACATACTAATCATTTCCCAAAAACTCACGATGTTGGAAAATCTGGAAGACCTAACAGAAAAAGATGTCATCGGTGTTATTCTAAAGGGATAAGAAAAGATACAACGTACTTCTGTCCAACCTGTCCGGAAAAGCCCAGTCTTTGTCATCAACCATGTTTCAAAAATGTCCATAAATAGTTTAAAATAAAATAGTAATTAATAAATATTAAATTTTCAGTTTCCATTTTTTTTAATTATAATAACGTGTTCACTTTTAGTTATTTATCTAATTAATATAATTTTAAAATAATAAGGAATAAAGATGTTTTCATTTTATTAAATTAGAAGTACATAGGTATTTACTTTTAGTTATTTATTAATTTAATTACATTGTAAAATAATAAGTAATAAAGTAACAATTTGGTATGATAGTTGTGAGTGTAACTGTTTGGTATACCTAGCATAACAAATTTGCTATGACGCCAATTGACGTCAACGAAAAAAAAGACCTTGAATTACTCCCGCACATTTGAATGTGTATTGTAATATGATCCGCAGTAAACGTGTTAAACTAACGTGGCTGAGCGTACAATTTGCTACTATGCAGAATGTGTGTAAGACGCAGCAATATACGTGAGTGCGATATTCTGTAAGTCAAAACTGCTGTCATGTGTAGTAAATCTATGATATAAGCAATGTGGTATGATGTATAGTATTGATTATCTGATCTTTCTGTTGGTCCAAGACATACATGACATGAGTAAATATAATGTTATTGTGTATTAATAATATGGGTTGGCACGTAACACGTTGCAAGTACAGAGATCACTAAGGCTTCTTTCACAGCCGCGCGTACGATACACGAGCAGATGAAAACGCGCGTATTACGTGTACGCTGCGTATGAAACGAGACTAGTTTTCAGTTCACACTTCCGTCGTACGCGACATTCATTGTTGAAATGAAAAACGCATGCGACACCACAAGGCTCTGAATCATTCCATTACATGTCATGACTGGTCAGCAAACGTATCGTACGTGCGACCGACGATCCACGCGTACGGATCATACTGTACGCAGGTACAAAAAAAACGGGAGGGTGTCATTCGAGTGTGTGAAACAGTGTACCTATTTATAATAATACATTTTACATACGATGCGTACGCGCGCGGCTGTATAAGATTCCTAAAGGGCCGTTTCGCGTGAACGCGAGCGTCTACATTTACATTGGTTAAGTTCATCATACACGCCATACCGGTGAGAAAAACGCGACATCGTCGGAGTGGTGAGTACGGTGCGTCGCGTAAGATACGCGTCCATATGAAACGGCCCTAAGCGTCACGTAAAACGATCAAAATTTGTTTGCTTACCCACAAGAAGAACACCAGACGACGGACAACAATGCCCGCGATCATGAATTACGACTTCGACTTCGATGTTGCAGTAAGTTGCAGTAAGTTACTTTCATACTATTACAGAGTAATCACTAATCACTTGGTTAAAATATGAAATGAAATGTAATTTATATTTTACACTGAGACATAACATGAGTTGCGGACTGTGCAATAGACCAGAGATCATCTGAACCATGACAAAATAGATCTATTTTGTCATAGATCTATTTTGTCATGATCTGAACATAATGAAAGCGCCGGTGAAAATGACGGTTGTCGATGACAATGTCAAAATAATAACAGCCACGCTAACCTCACTTATTTCTTAGCGTCCAAACACTCCAAACACCAAGTTCCCCGTCATCGATAATCATCGGTGAGTGCTGACTCTCACCAGACAAAACACCATCCAACATAAAACCACAACCGGCGTAGTTCAGCACGCAACATAGGGAAGATGAGAACGTGATAACTGATACTAATCGCAGAGTTCCACCGACCCTCCCCACCCTATCAAGAGTTCGACGTTATCAGTCAAAACGCGTCAGTGATAACATTAATTTGTTGGTAAGTTATTGTTTGAGTATTCGATGAGCAAATGAGTTACACCTTATATAGATAAATAATATTATTTTTATCTATCCGCCCCACACTCTTCGTCACATAAGGAACGTAGGATTGTTATAGTATTATAATCCGTCAGTCGGTGTGCGCAAGTTCATCATAAACAACGATTATTATTATTATCTGACAAGTGACAAAATTTCGATGACCGGCGGGTGTATGTTGATTATTCACTGCCGCCTGATAAAAATATAAAACTCGCATTCTGTTCGTACGCACGCCACCGCCGCAGCCCCGTCCCCTCTTCATCACTGACGCCGACGCCGCCGCAAACTTTTGCCGACCGACAGACGACGGTTAATCAAGAAAGTTTCGATACATACCGACTGCCGACACTCACCGTGGCAGTGTGACACAATTGGCCAAGATCGTAAACTTTCCACGATAATAATAATATAATATATTCAATACATTTTATACATGTGTGAAGTGTGTATAAATTTTTTTTTTTAAAATGCTATAACGTTCAACATTATTACATACAACTTAAACGTGTTTGTGTAACCTTCATGTTTATTGACGAAAGCATCTGCTTGTTACAAATCATGGGCAATTGGACTAGTTGTTGCTCATACAGCAGCCCCCTGTCTAGGCGCAAGGACGCCAACGGAGCTATTAATGAATTCACGCAAGAGGGTGAGGAGAGTGTTGGGAACTTACAACACATTAGTGAACGCGAACACGACGACTGGAACACCGACCCATCTGTTCATCCGAAAGTTGCAACAATATTTTTAGAAAGATCAAAAGTTGAAAGTAAGTTAGATTTTATCTAAGCCACTTATGTCTATTTTTAATTTATTTTTCTTTGATGTTATTGCAACGAAAGCCTAATTATGTTGTTTTTAATGTAGGTATATTCAAATATTAAATGACTTATAAGGAGCATTGACCCTTTTTTTATTTAACAAATAACTGCCTACAAGTGACTTTTAAATACATTTTTTTAGTTTCTTAAGAATAAGAAAAGTACTTACCTAATTATTGTTGTGTTTTGAGTATGAAGTTTTGGACTTACCTTATCACTTTTAAAACAAACTTATACTTGCGTATAATATTTGCATAAATATTTATAATTTATCTAGTAATACATTAAAAAAACAAGCAAATGCAATATTTTAGTCCTAACAAGTAGGTATAGCCCAATAAATAATTTCCTTTTTTTTTTGTAATTTAATTACTGAAGATGTTTAAGTGAATTGATAACTGAAACTATGATTTACAGATAAATCTTGATAACAAAACCTTTTACCTCCTTATGGTAGACAATTTATTTTGTCATAAACAAAAACCTCTTTAAATATAGGTACTTAAATCCTTTAAAACCATGAGAAATGCAATGTAAATCCACAGTATATATTTCATAATAAATATTACATTGATTACCTATTTTAAATGTTAGGCACTTAACTCTTTAATAATGAGTGAGTGCATTTTGTTTTGTTTTCAAATAAGTATATTATTTATTGGTACCTATTATAATACAAACACATTTTTTCCAGATGGTTTAACAAGAAAACAAAGTCAGTCTCAGGTCTGTTTACTTACATTATTTTGTATTAATATCTAAGTAATTATAAAATACTAATCATAATATTTCTTGTAAATATTAAATTTTATTAATGTGTCAAGTTAAATAACTTTTACCTATTAAAAATTAGTATTATAATTACTTCTTATATTAATTAATGAGTTGCAGTGTATGTTTCATATTTTAAAAAGTGTTATCTGTAGTTATTATAATAACTGAATCTATTTTGTATTTTTTTTTTAATTTTACAGATTGTAGACTTCAGATCTCTAAAAAAAAGTAGTTCATGTTCAACTATATATTTAGATGATAGTACAGTATCTCAACCAAATCTAAAAAATACAGTAAAATGTGTAGCACTTGCAATCTACTATCATATAAAAAATAGAACTTCTGAAAGACAAATTGAAATTTTTGATGAAAAATTACACCCCTTAACTGTAAGTATGAGTGTAGTTAACTTATATTAACTTCTATTTTACTTTTTAATAACTTTGAACTATGTTAATATAAATATTTTACTTGAATTATTAGAGAGATCGAGTACCTGATAATTATGATGTTCATAGTCCAGAACATCGTCATATATATAAATTTGTTCGAACATTATTTAATGCTGCACAATTAACTGCTGAATGTGCTATTATAACATTAGTCTATTTAGAAAGGTAAAGTTTTTATTTTTATTATTTAGTTATTTTTATTTTATTCATTAATTTAAAAAAAAAAAATTATAGGTTGTTAACTTATGCAGAAGTTGATATAACACCTGCCAATTGGAAGAGAATTGTTCTTGGGGCAATTTTGTTGGCTTCAAAAGTATGGGATGATCAAGCTGTATGGAATGTAGATTATTGTCAAATTCTTAAAGATATAACAGTAGAAGATATGTATGTACAATTTTTATTAATATTTTTAACTTTGTGTTCTAAAACATAGTACTTCAAGTATATTTAGAGTATTATAATATATATTTAACATATTAAGTTCAACTTCTTAACATATTACATTTTTTAAAAGGCTAACACTGCCTTCAATTTTAATAGCTAAGTCAAAGAAATTAACAAAAAAAATGCATTGTTACTTTGAAGGATCCTGTGTATCTTTACATGAACCAATTTATCTGGGTTTTCTCACCACTCACCTTATTACATTTTTAATTTTTCTTAGTCTATTCATAATTAATTAGTTTTTTTTTATTTTATTTGAATGATATATAATGATTTGTTTATTAAAGCTTATCCGCTTACAAGCATAGCTATGCTTATTGGATGAGCTTGCAAACCTGTAATCAATGTTCTGTTTTTAAACTTTTATTTTGTTTGTTTTGTTTGCTAAATTTATAATATATATATTATTAGTGTTATTATTATTATTATACATATAACCATGCCTTGTGTTCACTGATTTATGTAACACAATATTAGGTATGTTAGATTAAATTAGGACTTTTTGACAAAGTGTAAAAATGCCTAAATACACATTTCAATTTATTAACCTGTTCTGGTTGTTAGTACATAATACAATTATATTATTTTAAATATCAGCACTTATTTTAATATAACATTTTAGTAGCACTATTTTTTCCAAGTCATCTTGTTTTAATAACCATGACTTACATAAATAAGATCCATTTAAAATTCTTCAATAAGTTTTTTTGATTGATTGAAATGTATAAACCTATTCAAATTAGTTATGTTTAGGTAGGTACACTTTTTTGGTAAACTGTGCTCAATTCTTATAGAATCAAATATTTTATTTCAATATTAACACTATGACAATTATTATATATAACATTAATTATGATTCAAGCTATAGAAGTTCTGTTCGTTCGATTTTCAACATTTTAATAATTCAAAAAATGTTTTTATGATATAATTTCAAATGGCTCTTGTTCGGATAATTTTTATTATGTATTAATGTTTAATATAATATAGGTTGTACACACATCACACATTGCATAAGGGTTAAACATTTAAAATGTTTACTATGTGAACATGATTCAGATTCTAATTGAGTATTCCCAAGTTGGTAAACACAATATGGTATTGTTTATTATTCATGAGTCATTACTTCTTTATTTATTATTTAAATTGATTCAATTACATAGTTATTTTTTAGCTTTAAACATTATTAGCATTTATAATATTTATAGTAGGTTAAATGTTGAGGTTAAGTTAATTTAATTAAGATAGAAAAATATTTTTTCATTATTGTTATTTTATGAATTTTTGGATTTTTGATCATTTGCCAATTTACAGTCTACTATTAAGTAACGATCTACCCAAATATAAAAATAAGTTTTAAACATTATATGTTTCGTTCTGATTTTATATTGTGTGAGACGCGTAATAACCTACTGTCTAGTTCATCTTTGCATTTAACTGTTTAAACATTTTATATAGACTACATTCTAATATTTTTTCACATTATAAAGTGAAGTATGATGCAATTATATGGCATGGACTCAACTTTTTTTTTATAGATTAATGGAGTACATATTGTTTTATTTGAACAGATTTTTTGAGTATATACTTTTCCAATACAACAGTTTGAAAATTGGAAAATGTAATTAATATTTTGGATAAAGCACACCCACAAAAAGTGTACCTACAATTGTATTATTGCTCCAAAATATGCTCAAATTATTATACTAATAAAGCTATTATTAATTAATAAGATAAATTAAATTGTTAAATTGTATAAATAATACCAATATGTAATATTAAATAATAGTGTTTTAATTTGTCATGAAACTCGTTTTATTGAAATATTTCATTTATGTAATATATAATCTATAATATTTAACTCGTTGTTAAAATTTATTTTAAAACTCGGTATTTTATAAAATGAAAAATATTTAAATTAGAATTAAAAAAAAAAATTATTTAGTCCACATTTTATGTAGGTAATAAAAATGTAGGCATATTGTATGTTATATATTATTATAATGATTAGAGTAAAAAAATGTGAATTATATAATGTAAGAACTAAGAACTGGCATGGGCATATCAGACCAAATCAAGGAAATAAATATAAATCATTTTAAATGTCCACAATTTATTTATTATTATTTTGTTTTTCTATGCGTATATTATATTATTATTAATTTAAACACGTGTACCCATATATATATATATATTATATAGAGTAATCAATTAATAATTTATTAATACTTATTTTAGTGTGTATAAAATATAAATAATAAAAAAAATAGTATTAATTAACACATTATTATGTGTAGAGTTCTACTGTAATATTACGATTATAAGTTAATACTTGCTTAAAACTGTTGCATTTCAAGAGATTAAATGCCAATTATAAATTGATGTACTTATTGAATGTTTATATTCGATTGCAAATTTTTCAAAAGTATGAGTGAGAAGTGCAAAAAAAGTAATTGAATAGGATAGGTGATTAATCTTATTATATTATAATGACCTAGAAATTATTAATTTTCATTTGAATATTCTGTAGTGTAACCGAGATAGAAGATATCACTCCATTTCTTTTATAATAATTCAACACTATCGGTTAATTCAAACAATGGAGTATTTCACTTCTTTTCTCTCGATTATTCCCATTACTACTTTTTGGTGTGTAATCATAAATAATTGATGATAATCTATAACCGAATACGTTTAAAAGAAAAAAAGTATTTTTCATAATTTAAATAAAAAATTTTCACTATTACATTTTAATTATACAATCAACATTAATTTTCCATTTCTTTATTTTACTTAAATTAAAATTTCTACTGCCACGGTTGTAAATTAATTTTAACACCGATTCCCTCAATCTAGGTTATCTATATCGGTTTAGGGGTGGTGTATAATGCACACCTTGCACACCCGATAGTTGTGGCACTGGAACCAAACCATACATTACTAAATACATATCTAGATTTTCAATTATTATTGATATTTGAAAAATTATTAATTACAAATACATAATTTTGTTGATAAATAAATACATAATAACTCAATATCTTTTTATATATTCAAAGTTTAATGATATGTTTCTGTGTACTGTAAAATTATTTCCTACAATGTGATAAATAAACAATATGTACATTCTGAAATTGAATAAACCATATTATATGACAAACTTAATTTATTATATTGATGATTTAAATCTCAAATTCTATTAATAATTAAGTATTATAGTCCACAGATAAACAGTTATTGTTCTATTAAACTTTTCACTACTACCATATTTAATTTCTACCAACATTTATTTTTATTTTGGAGGTATTTATTATCTAATTATTTAAGTTTAAAATAATCCGAGCCAGGGTTTCCCTAAAGTTGTACGGTTATTGGCAAATGAGACTATTATAAAATATATTATGTAATAGTAATAGTATGTCTAGAGCAGTGAATAGGGTAAATGTTTTGGACATCACAGTACGTCTGGAGCAGAGTAAGGGTTAAATATATTTCAATCAATTTGAAAAAAAAATGTTTAGCATCTATTAATAACAATACTGCTAAATAGTGATAAAAATATCAAAAATAATAGTTTTGATCTTAAAATAAAGTAGTAGCTGCTAAAATCTAAATACTTTATATCAATAAGCAAAAATTATATTTTAATCAATGTTAATTTTTTTTAGGAATGAATTAGAACGTCAATTCCTTGAGATGCTACAATTTAATATTAATGTTCCATCCAGTGTATATGCCAAATATTATTTTGACCTACGTTCACTGGCTGAAGACAATGAATTGACATTCCCGGCAGAACCATTAAGTAAAGAGCGAGCTAAAAAACTAGAAGCAATGTCTAGAGTATTTGAAGATAAGATAACAGCTGAATTTTTAAAAAATGGTATAAAAAAATGGTCTAGTCTAGATAATGTGAGCAGTAATACAGTTGCTCGTAAAAGTGTTGCTATATTATCTTAAAAAGAAACTAAAATGTTTTTGCATTTATAAAAGGAATGTCGATGTCACCAATATTGTGATTATTTTTAGGATTAATGTTTTAAGTTACTATAGTTTATAAGACTTTTACTTTCTCCATATACTTTAAATCTAGTGTTTTTATTAACTTCTTCTTTATCATATAGATATATTTTATTTGTTAGTAAACAACTATGAATTAGACCTAATATTAGATTTATTGTTTAGTATTTCATCAATGCTAAATTATTTTAAATAATCAAAATTACCAAACAATATTGAATTTAGTCAAAAACGTACCATATTAGATTATAAGTAATTAAGCAATAAAATCTTATAGCATTTTATTGTTTAATTGCATGCCATAACATAAGTTTAAGTTAATTATTTCAAGTGTTCATTAAACATTTCAATCAAGTCTTTTGGATTGTCTTTCATTTCAATTAATTTCATTAGCTTTTAAAATTATTAATTAACACTGGAATATTCTACATTGAGAAAATGCTTTATTACACATCATATATTATGATATATGTATATACTATTTACTTAGTTAATTTACGTACTTTAATCATAATAATATACTTCATTTTTTTTATCAACATTATTTATTTTATTTTTAGAAATAAGATTACAATTTCAGTTTATATAATAAATGCATCAGGCAACTGATGTGTAGTCAAAACATATATTTGTTGCGTGTAAATGACTTAATGTATTTTTCTACTTTTACATTTTTTTCAATTAAAATTGGACTTCAGATAGCATTTGCATATTTTGTTAATAGATATTATTTACCATGCTCACTTTTATATGATGATATTAATTACATACTATATTAAAATGTATTATTATTTTCTTTTCAGAGATATTTTTTTAAGAATATTACTTTGTGTAAAATAATTATAAATTGATGACTATCAACAAATGACACAATATTATTATTATTTCAAATAATTTTTTAAAAATTGTTTGTACCAAATGCATTAATTACATTAATTTAAATTAATTTCACATTCCTTTTTAATATTTATAATTATTTTTTTAACACTTGATATTTTATTGTTTTATTTATTGTTAGTTACAATACTATGAAATATACCTATAATTATAATATTTATAATTTTGTTTTATTTTGTAGAAATTAAGTAAGTTGTGTTTCATTTAAATTGCAGTGGTTAATAAAAGCAATTACTGATATTTAAAAATTTGAGTTTATATTGAGTCTACATAATTTTTTTAATGAGTCAATAAATTTTAAAAGTTGGTATATCAAATAAAATACATAATTTGAACATATGTTGATTTGTTTCATTACCACATTTATACATTAGATATTACATAACATAACAATGTTAAACAACTTAATATTTCTACAGTAGAATGAATGATGAATCAAAAAAATTTAGACACGGCAAAATAGCGATTATGAGTAAATGTTCTGTATTACCTTTTACAACTAATCGACCCAATAAGAGTACATTGCTCATTTGATTCAATATTGTATTCTAAACGGCCTAACCCTACCTGATTTTGCAGTTCATAAAAAGTAAAAATTGTTAATTCTATAAAACATAATGTTATGTGTTTAATACCTCATAATACTAAGTGAAATTTGTATAAAATACAATTGTAGGGCTAAAGTATAGCCATACTTACATTATTTATGTATAGTGAAAACAAACTATAAATATTTATATTGTATAATAATAAAGTCATATCAATAAAAACTAAAAGTAAATAACAAAAAAATAAATTGAGTTAACCCAAAATAAACCCTATAAATGTATTTTGTTAAGTTAACAGAAAGCTTTGGGGGACAGTCATAATGGCCATGAAACTAAATAATTATAATATTGTTAATTTTTTTTCATTGATTTTATTACTCATCTATACATATGCTAGAAATTTGTTGACCCAAACAGGTTTAAAATTATCCCACACAAGGATAATGAACAGTGTCAATCATACAATCGTTAGGACGAATAAGTTTCTTGATATTGTTAGTATGGCTCAGATTTAATGCATTTAATAACTTAATTGTTAATAAATTATATAATTTTAATTTTACATCATATTTGTTAATCAATTTATATTACAATCAACAATGATTTTTGAATCTACTTTTTAGATTCCGAGTGGAACGATGAATGTATTGATTTTACACTGATGTGTGTTTTTTTTTTATTTTATTTTTTTTTTTTTTTGTGTCTGTGTACACGATTAGTAGTCGAAATAATGCTTCGATTTTCAACTTCAGTATCTAGTTTGATTGGAAAGTGAATATCGTTGGTGCATTGGGGAGGTCAAAATTTAAAATTATTGTCTCATTAATTTTCAAAAGCACCAAGAAAAACAAAAGAAAAATTAAGGAAAAAC
>WHPZ01580646.1:0-11796 GCA_016617965.1 Macrosiphum rosae
CCTAACCAAACATAATATTTTTAAAGATATTTTTCAATGTTATCCAAATATGATTTTTCTCGACAATTGTATGTAAGTACCTACATTTAAGTTAAAAAAATTCAATGTACCTATGCATAAATATACGAAACATTGCTCAAATGTACACTTTTCCTACAACATGCAAATTCAAACATCGTTTGATAAGACAGAAAAATTTCATAAGACAAATTTATAACTTATCTAAAATAACCTACTATCACTACAATAAAACATGCAAGGATTCCCGAACCCTATAAACAATACGAGATTTATTAGGGGGAAATGTCAATGGGGGGTATTTAAAAAAAATGAATATATTTTTATCTATTTAAATTCGAACCAATTTTTTCACAAAAATAAACTCTATAAAATGGCTATCATCAATTGTTTTAAAAATAATAAAATAAAAATAATTTTTTTAAACTTTAAAAAAAAAAAATTAAATATGTGTAGTCCTTGTCTCTGTGAGTAATAAAAAAACCGATTCATGATATATTTATTATCTCGGTAGATACCGCAATGGGTAAATTCTCGCGGGACATCCTATATTATACATCTATACCTGATATTATTATTATTATATTTTAATATACCTACCTCTATGTTAACAATGACATTTTCAAAATATTTATATTAATTTTAACCCATCGCCTATTTAGGTTTACAGGCTGACAGATCCACAGATCGATCCGAATTGTTTTTCGTATATTATTATTTAATGATTTATCATTGCGCATAAATTAAATTACAGTGACCTACTCAATGACAAGGTATACCTTAACCTAATCTATATAGCGAAGTGTGTTTCTCGATTTTTAGTTTAAACTTTATAATATAAATCAACCTTTACATTAATTTTATTATAATATATATTGTAATAAAATACAAATATAAAATATATTATGCATTTTAATTTGTTATTTAACATTATAAATTATAATATATTATATTATAGTAGGTTCCTACCATAAACAACAAACATCTGTCATCATAGGTAATTCAATATTTTCACAACATGTGCTGTTATAGGGGCTGTGCCTCCCACGAATTTGTTCACTTATTGAAATGTATAAGCTTCAATAAAAAAATGTACTGATGGCACCCCCTCCCCCTTTTAATGCGTTCACAATGAACTATAAAATATAATCGCTTAATTTTACTACCTACTAAAGACACTAGTATTATATATTGTCGAAGTATTAGTACTAAAACGGATTTATTTAAATGTATTATTATTTATTATAGAATGTCTTTTTATTTTAATAAAATAATAGGTAGGTATAGGTACCTTAATATTGTAACGATTTACAAATTATCATCTACCTTAAACAGTTAAACCATAACTAGGAACTTGCTTATCTGATAATCCTGCAGATTATCAAAAATAATCAACATAATAGGTACCTCATATATACAAAACTAACTTTTTTTAGTAAATATATTAGAAAAGCTAAAATATAACGAAAAAAGTATAGACCTATACTGGCTATTCTAATAAATATTTTCTTCTAACAGATATTTTACATTTTTACAATAAGTTAACGTACGATACCTACCTACATTATTCCTTCCGTAGTTCCGTGTCATTTTGCCTAAATCCGTCGATGTATGATGTACGTCGCCATCATATAAATAAATAATAAATATATCATTTTATTTTGTTTTATTTTGTACACCAGTAAAGATAATAGGTACGTACTTAAAATTCTTTTGGATGTTTGATACCAAAGTAAAAATGTCAGCTAATGTAACTGATAATAATTATATATACATATATATATTTGAATTTCTATCTACCTATAGAGTGTAGGAAATAAGTATATGCTACATTACCTATATACGCACGGAGACGGGTTTTAATCGTTCAATAAGTGGTTTGAAATCATTCTGAAGACAAACTTAAATACTATATAATATATACATAAATACTTACACATGAATATATGAAATATGAATACAGAATCTCTGGTAATACATGGTAACCATGGAAACAGGCCATAATAATATATAATACCCATAGCAATGTTTTCTTATAAAACACGATTTAGTCAATATGTTACAACTTACTTCTTCCTGTATAATTGTTATAATTGTGCAAACAATCTTGTTTTAATGCAAAGTTCCAATGTTTTGTTGTATCATAGGAATAAAATGATAAATTATAAAATAAACCATAATGAGTCACGTATAATTGCATCTAAACATGTTCGTATTTAATTTTTAATTTTTAATAAGCTAAAATATTATCTTCTATAGACTGACCGTCATCTGGCTGTATTTTATATTTCCCTGTATAGTATATAATATATACATAAGTACCTACTATATTTTCATTACACTGAAACACTATACACATGAAAATTAACTGATTTGCATTTAAAATTCTTTAAATTTTTTATTAAGTTTGAATCAAGTAGGTTTTCATATATACCACCTAGTGGCTAATATACTGTACATATACATAATACTAATTTATTTGTACAATAATTGGATTTTACTGAGCTACCGTGAATATAAGCTAATTAAACTATGGGCGTTAAGATTAAGATATATTGTATAATAAGCGAAATTAATTTATTTTAGCATTCATAATTATAATTATATTTATGTAGGAGGTGCTCCTAAATTGAGCAAACTAGCTTTATTCCAATATTAATATTTAACAGACAACAGTACCTACTATATTAAAATGTAAATGTGAAACATTTAAAAATATACATCATAAAATTCGTTGAAAAAATAAATCATATTATCAAAATAATGTTGACGTATCTAATCTATCAATAGTGAACCGCTTAAAACAATTGGTCCCATAGAAATTTGATAAATTAATTTCGAAAGTAGCTTATATTATACACACAATTTTAAAATGTATTAAATATATGAAATGTTTATACCTTTAACATGCATATGCCTGAACAGGCGTACATCTATATAGTCAATTAAAAGCGAGTCGATAATTTCGCTAATTTTTAAATAACTGCAATAGAATTTCAGTATATAGTATAATTTATAACCACATAAAAACAAACGGTGAACAAGACATACATTTTTCTGGCTTCTATCCATATTTTGAATTGTGTACCTACTGTATAGAACTATCAATCTCAATAATATTGTTTAATGTAACTGTTCGACTATTTTAACAAAAATCAACTAGAAATATTTATTATATTATCATTTACAAATATAAATTAAAATTGTTATTTGATTTTACATTTTAAATAAAAATGTACTCACAAATAGCCAATAGGATAATAAAAAATTAAATAAATTCGTTTCGTAAAGTGCAACTAGTGCAAGTATAAAAATTTGAAACGTGTTCATTTAGTCATCATTATTGAGGTGTAAAACTGGTTCTACAAGTATGCGTATTATAAATGTATGTTATAACCAATACGGAAAAGAATAATATTCAACGAATATACATACACCTACCAATATAATAACAGTTTTTAATTTTTATACAATTTAGTGTTAACAAAATATCATCAATTCACGTCGTATCTATTATCTGTCGATCATATTATAATGTGTACAGAAACTCAAATTGTACGTAGAAGTATTATGAGTGAAAAGCTCAGTCTGGTTATGAGGATATTCACCAAATATTAAATTTAAAAACATTAAAATATAGGAAGATTTTTCTTATCTTCACGTTTTTTAAAAAACTATTTCTATCTATTTAAGAAAAAATGATAATTTCTTCCTTTTTAGTCTAATTAACTTTAACATAAATCCTTACAATTTGCTAGGTAAAGAATTTTTCTAAATCCCACAATTTTCCTAACATTATTTAACATACATTTTTATAATTCAATCGGCCGGTAACACATTTTGTAACGATAATTTGTTTGTTAGATAGCTAGATAACGTTTTTTTTTTTTGTTTTGCATTCTTATTAATAATATTAAATGTACAATCATTTATTATTATATATTTTTTTTTTGTTTTATTGTTATAATATTATATATATTGTTATCATTAAAATGTAATCGGTAATGTAAATATGACTTATGTCCGTTTTACAAATAAATTATAGAACAGATAGGATGAAGAGAGTACATAACATATTAAGAACTTATTTACAAACGTATGTGGTGTGTAAGCCACACAATATACCTAATCGACGTTTTAGTCGGTGGAGAGAAAAAACTGTAAATCTTTCGAGAAAAACCTTATTGCAGTGTGCTAGTGCATCATGCAATTTATTACGCATACGGGAAGTAGGAAAGTTTAAATTGAACGAAATCGCCCAAATGACGCGTACCTACGCCGGGCGGGATTAGTCATCGTCGGGCGATAAAAATTCGATATATTGGCACGGATGTGTTTGATTAAAAGTATCGTTATTCCGTGGATCTTCGGTTGATGACGTGGAGGGCGGCGGGCGGGCGTCGCCAATCGCCATTATCATCCGTGCTCGCGTGTCCGCTGTACGGTCTACAGGGTGTTTGAAATGGATCGGACGCGCGCACCACTATCGTGTCTAGAGTCTAGACGACACGTCATTGCATCGCCACTACGCACCGCCCCGACGACGATTGCGACTTGCGAGTGTTCATGAACGAGCGGGGGGCGAAGCGGGGTAAAACGTCTCTACGGCGGCGGCGACTGCTGATACCGTTCGCGGTTTGGAATGCGTTCGGCCGCGGTCGCCGGCTTGTGCCGGGTCTCGACCAATCGCGCGGTGCTGTTCGTTTTATGCCCATATAAGGTAATGCCGCGGGACGGGCGGAAAATGGCGGTGCATCGGGCGAGTCCATCGGACGGCGGCGCCGTAGCCGGGGCAGCGTACCACGGTCGGCGTGCACTGTGCACCACCCGTCCCCGGCCCATCGGCGCGCACCGTTACCGATCCCACCGAATCGACGGCAATGGATTTGTCCGGCAGGATGCACACCGGCCCCGGACCGTTCGGCCACTTTACGAAAAACTTCCGTAACCGCTCGCCGCTGTAACGCGAATTCGTTTTCAACAGCTCCACCAGCCAAAACGGTCGTCAATTTCTTTTTCAAAGGTAAATATAATAGATTATTTATTGTTTTTCATTATTTTTCCAAACGTACTTTCCCGTATCGTGTCTACGAGGTTATTTTTTTACCGTGTTTTGGGGGATAACCAATCACCAAAACGGTTGGAAAATCCTTCTAATCCTTCGCCGGTCGACGCCCTCGCTTAATGTCCTCTGTAGTTTTTCTACGTACGAATTTCGTATAATTGTAAAACATTGGCACGATGTAGAGAAGTATAGAAGTAACCTAACCTTCTCTACATCGTGAACATTGGTAACGAGTAACTATATTATTATCATCTAAAGATTTAAATCCACCGCCAGTAGGACTTAGTATCGACGTTTGTTTTTGTCCACTACGAGTGTTTTGAGAGATATTGAAGAATTTCCTATTGTTTATGATATTAACGTGGATAATATTGTTATATATATATTTATATGTAGGTTCAGTAATTTATTATAACGATATTAATTTATGCCAAATTTTAAGGGTGGGGTGTCGTTGCGGCGAGTGCAACAGTAACAGTTTTTACTTGGCTACTCGTCGTTTCTCACGGTTTTCCAACTACAAATGTTATATTCCGGTTACCGTTTATTTATATAATATATTCTCGTGTACACACCCGGTGCTGCGTTTAACAGCCCTTTTGCGTTCGGTAGTGGTGGTGCGGTGTATGGGCGAGGGGGGAAGGAAGTGGGGTTGATGACGACGACGACGATGACGACGTGGTAGTTGCCGGTAGCGAAGGGCGGGGTCCATGGGAAGGAGTATCACGTCAACCGTACCATCGAGTGAGAGGAAGGCTACTTATACCGGTGTTGGTACTCTCACAAGACCAGTTTTGTTCGGTGATCGACTCGTTCGCTATCGACGTGCGGCTTTAATATTTTTTCACTTTTAAAAGTTTTAAATCGAATTTAAACTTTACGTTTTCACATTTTTCGGCGTTCGAACTAATAGTTACTCCGTGTTCCAAACTCTTGGAATTTCTACTTTTATTTCTGGTACGTGCCATGTTTATGTACCATTATTATCTCCGTCCGATTGGTTTAACCCATTATTATCGCGTGTTATAGTTGGGTTTTTTACATTTTATTTTCATACGGCTTTTGCATTCTCTTGTTTTGATTTTTCTAAACCGACATTGTGGTGATTATTTTTGTGTGGAATTTTACGTAATTCTTACGGTTTATTATATTTTTTCAAATTGATAAATAAAAATATGTTATAATTTTCCATTAACTATCTATCGTATTTAATTTTAAAGTGTATTATTTTATTACTTTTTTTATAATCTCTTTAAATTTGTATTTTACGAGCTTGTAGATTAAAGCCATTGGGATGTTATTAACAGTCACCAATTAAATTTAATATCTTTTTTTAAGTGTCATTGAATTCATGATAAACTATTTCAAATTTCCGTTTTCTCATTTTAATTTATGGCAAATGATTAACAGCATTATTACATTATAGTTGTACAACAGTTTTAAATTAACGTAATTTATGATATCTACTATAAATTAGTTTTAATAGTAGGTACCCACAGTCATTTTGATACTAGAATTGAACCGGTAACTTAGTAGTATCTAATTCTTATAATTGTAAATATTCATATTTGTGCTTTTTTTATACTTTTAGTAATTTCACCATTTAGATCATAGTCTTATCAATTTATTAGGTTAATGAATAGTTGATTTATTGTCTACAATATTTATACCCGAGTGATTACTAAATATTTACTTTTGTTTATAGTTTATACTTGGTTAGAAATTTATGAAAGTTCTACATTTATATATTTTTTTTGTTACAGTTTAAATAAATTAAAAACTAATTCAATATGTGTGACGAAGAAGTAGCCGCATTGGTTGTAGACAATGGATCCGGTATGTGCAAAGCCGGTTTTGCCGGAGATGACGCACCTCGTGCCGTATTCCCATCTATTGTTGGACGTCCCCGTCATCAGGTAAATATTATAATTTTTAAGCTTATGCCATTCAAATATTAACTTATTATTTTTATTATTAGGGAGTCATGGTCGGTATGGGACAAAAAGACAGCTATGTAGGAGATGAAGCCCAATCCAAAAGAGGTATCCTTACCTTGAAATACCCCATTGAACACGGTATTGTTACCAACTGGGACGATATGGAAAAAATTTGGCATCATACATTCTACAATGAATTGCGTGTAGCCCCAGAAGAACACCCAGTATTACTAACAGAAGCTCCATTGAACCCCAAGGCTAATCGTGAAAAGATGACACAAGTAAATATTTATCTTAATTTGAAAATAAATTATTGTCAAACACAAAATACTTAATAGTTTGCTAACCACGTGTTTTGTCTACAGATTATGTTTGAGACATTCAACACCCCTGCTATGTATGTTGCTATCCAAGCTGTACTTTCATTGTATGCTTCTGGTCGTACCACCGGTATCGTCTTGGATTCTGGTGATGGTGTATCTCACACTGTCCCAATCTATGAAGGTTACGCTTTACCTCATGCTATCCTTCGTCTCGATCTTGCTGGCCGTGATCTCACTGACTACCTTATGAAAATCTTAACCGAACGTGGTTACAGTTTCACCACCACTGCTGAACGAGAAATTGTTCGTGATATCAAGGAGAAATTGTGCTATGTTGCTTTGGACTTCGAACAAGAAATGGCTACTGCTGCTTCATCCAGCTCATTGGAGAAATCCTACGAATTGCCCGATGGACAAGTTATCACAATCGGAAATGAAAGGTAGTTTTTATACCAAATATATTTGTTTTGTATTCGTTATTTGCAAATGATTTCTAATAGTTATATTTTATTTCTAGATTCCGTTGCCCAGAAGCTCTATTCCAACCTTCCTTCTTGGGAATGGAGGCATGTGGTATCCACGAAACTACATACAACTCCATCATGAAGTGCGATGTAGATATCCGTAAGGACTTGTACGCCAACACTGTATTGTCTGGAGGTACCACCATGTACCCTGGTATTGCCGACAGAATGCAGAAAGAAATTACTGCTTTGGCCCCATCTACAATGAAAATCAAGATAATTGCTCCACCTGAGCGAAAATACTCCGTATGGATTGGAGGATCCATCTTGGCTTCTCTGTCTACCTTCCAACAGATGTGGATCTCCAAACAGGAGTACGATGAATCAGGCCCATCCATTGTGCACAGAAAGTGCTTCTAAATACTTTTATATTTATTTTCCTAAAAAACTGTATTTTTTATTTGAATTTTCCTGTATTTTTTATTTAAATAAGAATCAAAATTATAAAAAAAAATCCGATGCATTAGGCCTACATTCCAGTAAGTTATTTACAGCTCAAAGCATTCCTTTATCATAGCACGTCTGCTTTTGATTTATAATTTTTTTATACTGACTGAATGAAAAGAGAATATTAAATGTATTTATTTGATAATTATTTACTTATATGGAATTTTTTTTAGACATTCCTAAATATCCAAAGTTGTCTTATAGGCAAAAATATTAGGATTATAATTTTATTAAATTCTCTCTAAAAATATTTGAAAAATAAATGTTTGTAATTTATTATACATGTCATTTTGTCTATTGGCTTTCTAAATTGTCTTAAATCAATTACCTGCATCCTTATTCGCTTTAAGTCCAAAAGTGATACATGTGTGAATGACATAATATCCTGAGTCTTATGTTGTTATGTTGTTAAAATGTCCTTCCTGCTACAACTAGTGTCGACTACAAACAATTGATATTTGAGTGAAAATTGAGAAACCCTTAGCTGGCTTGTTCGGTCACAATTTTTTCTGTCTTGCACACATTGAATATAGTAAATTTAAACCTCTGTATTTCACTCTGGATAATATTATTTATAAACATTATAAATAATATTTGTGTGTGTAAGATGTTATTTCAAATATTTTGTTTTAAGAAAATTCCTCATTATCGTACTTCATTGTCTTGTTATTTATATTAAGTAACTTTAAAAAAAAAAAGTTTAATTAAGTTTCTAACAGTTATAATGTTATTCCTTATAATCTTGTTATAAATATCTTAATTTTAACTAGTGAAGTATGGTCAATGGATACTGAGTGAAATACGGGGAAGAAGTTTAAATAAAGAAAAAATGATACTGGTTAGTGCTTCCCCTTGTATTAAATCTTAAACACTCAATACTTTCGTATGTTAATTATTTAATTGATAAATTCTTATCGTTTCTGTACAGGCGTACAGCACTGTTCTAGTCGGCAGTCTTTTAGAGATGAGAGGCAAATTAATTTAGTTAGAGCTTACGAATTACGAATTTATTTTGTTGCCCACAAGACTTCGTATCCAATAAATAATTTATTATAGCTAAAGAGTTATTCTGTACCTACTACATATAAATATATTTATATTGAAATTTTTTTAAATATTATTAGAATTAGTTATTTTATCTAATTTGTCATTCAATCGCAAACATATATTTTATCGACAAAGTCAGTATTTACTAGGTATTGGGTTATTTTCTAACAAAATGTTTCTTGTTGCTGTTACACTTTCTATGGTTGGACAAATGTTATTGATATACTTTCCAACATTACAGAATACATTAATTCCGAGAGAAGTGATTACTCTATATGGTATAAACAAGTAACAACTGTCTATTCTAATATAATTGTTGAGCTTATAATATTTTTTCCCCGAACTTTTAGATAATATTTGACTATTATTGGGATTAACATCAAGACCGTAATTGGAGGGGGGTCCAGGGTGTTTCGTACTATAAGTAGAAACATTTTAGTAGTGAATATAGTTTATTTACTATAATTGTATTAAGAAGAATTTTATATTCGTTAAAGCAGTAATTTGGAATATGATAATAAAATGTATAAATTATCATTTTATTTTATTTCAACGTTGTAATAAAGATTAGGATTAATAGGTAAGATTAACTGGATAGGTATTGTCGAAACATAATAATCGAATTTAGGGTGAGTAGTTTTTTATGAGTTATAACTTATACCTAAGTATTTTGCAGTTTTGATGAGCGGAATGGTGTGCCGTGTGGTAGGGGGTTACCCCGCGAAATGTTTGTACACTACTCCTCTCACCTAAACTTTATAACTCATGTTGCGGCACTGGTCGTGTAATTGCATATTTTAATTCTATTATTATTTTATTGACTTCAAATATTTATTTTAATCAATATTATCATATTATGTGAGTAGTGATTCCAAACTCCAGTGTTATCTATTGGTTGTATAACGCCTTAGTTATTTTGTTATATTATAATATTAATAAGTATTTTTTAAATTTTTAAATTTTTTTATTTGAAACGTTTTTTTTCGAATATTGTGATCAATAAAACTATTTTTATAAAATTATTCTTTTTAACAATTACAATTTGTTAATAAACTAAGGAAAAGATAAATGGTTTACTACCAAGTAACAAATCGTTACCTATTTTAATGTGTATACCTACTGTATGTCTGTGTACATTATAATAATCAAATTCCCGCATTTGCGTCAAGTAGAACAAAATAAATGCTTTTGGTTTTTAAAAAGAATGCGAAATTAATAATTATCCATCGGGATCGGTTAGCCGTTAGGTTATTATTATATAATAATCTATGGCAAAAGACACGAACAACAATTCCAATATGTACTGGCAAATTTCGTACCATTCTGGTTATAAAGCTATTTTAACAAATGTCATTAATCTCAATAATACATGACAGTCATATTATCATGTCTCAATACACGACAGTCATACTCATATTATTAACATTTCCCAATACTTCCAGATTGAAATTTTGGATAGGAGATGAAGACATGCGCTGCATTTCCCTGGCGAAACCCTAGCGGAGATGCGCCGCTCTGACTATAGTCTATAGACAATATTATACATTCGTATGGGGTACGTGTTTCGCAGGAGGATTGAGGAATAAATATTTAATTAAGTTTTTACCTTCAACTCTTTTGAAGTAGTAGACCTAAAATATTTATTTATAGTCAGGCAATCTGATACCCACCAGACGTAGAGTAATTTTGAAAATCCAGTTATTTTAGGTGTACAAAAATTGTGTTAATATTATGCAAAATACTTAAAATACCTACCTTAAATTATACTACTATTACTATAACTATATGTTCATTGTTATAGTAGAATAGTTTTTAAAATTTTAACCAATAATTAGGTAATACCATGGGCGTAACTAGGATTGAATAGTTACAGAGGCTAGAGTCCTACAAAACCAAAGTGTAAAATAACACGTGGGGGGCAAAGCCCTCACGCCCCCTTATAAGATTCACTGACATTTAGTTGTTATAAAAAGTCCGCTAAAACCAAAATTGAACATAAATTATAAACCATAATTTGTCGGGTCATCTTCGTTCTTAGCACCACTTGATTTTTTCAATTTGAATATACCCCCCTAGTTACGCCGATGGGTAATACCTACCTATAAAGAGGGCTGCGTACGATTTGATTCCCGGGTACCTGTTTACCTGCACTGATACCGTTGAGTTGATTCTCGGGTCATTTTATTTTTTTTTCAATATTTAGTCAAATATTCAGCCTATTAGCGTAACCCAAGAAACACCACGAGGAGGTTAATTGACAAGTTCTCAAAAATGTTTTTTTTTTAGTTTTATCATATTTTAAAATGTTTAGTAAAAAAATTAAAAAAATGTAGTGATTAGGTACAAAAATATTATTAAACAATTTTAGTTATTTGGTAAAAATTTAAAACACACTGTTTTTAAAAATTGGCATCTGGTAATGAGATTACCAGTAT
>WHPZ01580648.1:2254-27235 GCA_016617965.1 Macrosiphum rosae
AAAAAAAAAAGAGCCGCGTGACTATTGGTTACTTAAAAAATATGATATTTTGGTCGTTAACAATAATAGTAAATTAATTTATCCTGTTAAAAATAATGGTAACAATATTTTATATTATATAAAAGAAAGTGATGTTTTTGATGTGTTACATGATGCTAAAATTTTTTTTAAAATAAATTAAAAAAAGTACATTGTATTTATTCCTAATAAGTACCTACGTTCTACATAGATTTTTGTATTTTATTGAACAATATTATAGTAATAATAATTAATAACTGCATGTAAGTACTACCCATACAATTTACAAATTATTTTATTTTTTTCATTTTTATGCATTACATTCTGTAATATTAATGATACCTACTTTGTAATAAATATTTTTTTGTGCTCTAATACAATTAATAATTGTCTTAATTATGATAGAAGGAAATCTATTTATTTGGGTTATATCACTATTCTACAGATTGCCAATTTGTTGTTTGTCATTTTATGAAATGTCTAGTTATTATACAAAATATTTAGGAAATGTGTGTAAAAAAAAATTTACTATACACTTTTTTAAAAACCACCAGGTATTATATAGAATTCCTAGGCATTTTATATATTAAATATTATATATATATTATACACATTGCCGCTAACATATATATATATATATATATATATATATATTATTATCAGTGGTGTATTGATGAGTATACAGTGTGTTCTATTATTTTTGTTTTTTTGCTCATACTCATTACTCACTGAAAGTATACACGGGTTGTATACAAATTATTTTTGTCACAAAACCAAATATTCTATAATTATTCGTAATTTTTAAACTTTAGATAGTATTTATTAGATAGGTATCAGGTGATAAAAAATTAATATTTTGATGATCAATGAACTTTTAACTTTGTTGTTTTTCTGAATTCAAATTTCCAAAAATAGAAAGTGTCATCAATGTGGATCGTTATTTCCTTTCATGTTCTGATGGTTTTGTTCGGAAAAGTACTACTATAAATATCCACAAAAGACTATTTCCAAAAGTTATTAAGTACGTATGTGGTATATCTCATAGTCAGAATAACAACTGTAAGAAAATAGCTATGTTGAATATGGTGAGAAAAATCATTTTTTTATTTAATTTTTAGTTTTTACCATTGTCACCTATCTGTGTGAAAAAGTCTATGACAGTTACCCATGAATATTTTTAACAATACATCACTGTATATAATAATGTATTACACTATAAAATTAATTTTATTTTTGTTTACAAAACTAAATTACATGTTAATTAGGTTGGAACAGCAGTTACATTGTCTAATTTATTCTCTTCATTACCTGTAAGACATAAAGAGTTTCATCGAAATTTAAAAAAAGACTTTGGAAAAATGATCCAAGTAGTGACTGGTTACTGTTTAGTGGCTACTCAAGTGAAGTAAATTAATATTTTAATAATTTTGGATAGTTTTATACAAATAACTTTTTTTTTTCATAGATTATCATGTATTAATCAAACAAAATCTGTGAATAATGTTCTTTTATCAACACATGGTAGCAACACAGTATTAGAAAACATATCATGCATTTATGGATCTAAACAGGTAAATTAATTAGGATTTGCTATTTGGTTATGTAGGATCTTCTTTTATTCATTGAGTTATTATTTTCAGGCTAACAGTTTATTAGTTTTAAAAAAAGTCATTCCTGTAGATGAAGAAAATGATATACCAAATATTTTTGAACTAGATGGTTATATATCTAGTTGCGAACATAATGGAGGTAGAAGTTCTAAGGACAGACAATTTTATTTCATTAATTCTAGACCTTGCGAGCCTTTAAAGGTACTCACATGATTTATTTATTTTTATAAATTGAAGTATTTTAAAAATATTTTAATGGAAATTAAATATTACTTTTCATCGTGCTGATTAATTCGACTCAAAAATCGATATCTATATGTTATAAGATATTAACTACAGAACTAATTTTTCTAAAAACATCAAATTAAAAAAAAAACCCCAAATGTCAGCTTAAAATAAAAATAATATAATACATAATATATTATTTATTTTTATATTAGGTTATAAAAACAGTTAATGAAGTTTACCATCAATACAATCAAAATCAATATCCATTTGTCTACTTAAATATAACTATTGCGAGAGCTGAAGTAGACATTAATGTGACACCAGATAAAAGACAAATATTTTTGTCTAATGAAAATTATTTAATCTCAATAATTAAAGTAAGTAATTCATATTTATTATTAAACTACTATAATTTGTAATGTTTTACATTTAACTATTTAACCTGTTAATCGTTGGCTTCTTGCCAAATCTCATTATCGGTAAAAATTTAATTGTTGGTAAATGGCGTTTTAAATAATTGAAAAGTTTCTCTAGGATTTTGTTTATGCTTTTTTTATTTTTTTATATTACATAAACCTATCACACTAACCAATTATATTAACGGTTTCATGAATTCTTACATCTAACAATACAATAATAATGAATATAAAAAAACCTAAAAAAAACAGGGTTTTATAGAGATTTTGATAGTGCTTCTTCATAAATTATAGAGCTAATTATACACTAGATAGTGTTTAAAAAAAAAAAACTGAAATTTGCCGTTAATAAGTTTTGGTAGTAAGCCAACATAATATACCCTGTGATTATATATTACTTCTATTACAAGGCCAGTTTAAATAGATTGTTTGAAAATATTCCATCTACTTACAAGATTAATACATCGTTATATGAATCAATATCAACTAAAAGGCCATATGAATCAACTATTGAAAGTAAAGATTGTAAAAGTAAGCAAAATAATTATTTATATTTAAGAGGACGTGATATGCGTATGTGTTGTCTCCGTCTTACAAGTGCATGATATAGCAAATTTTACTCTCAGAAAAACACCTGTAGCTCCATTAGTTTAAAAATTAGAGTAAATTGACTTCTTATAAAATCTAAAGTTAAGATTATTATCTAGGCAACCTTATGGGCTTTTTATAATATTTTATTTTTCAAGCGAGTTATAAGTACTTTAAGATGTACAAACAATTTACAATTTTAAAATACTCATTGCTTGCTTTATAATTAAAATATAATAAAAAATCCATTAGGTGGCCTAGATAATTAATTTACCTTTAGATTTTATAAGAGGTCAATTCACTCTAACTTTTAAACTAACGGAAATACATGTATTCTGATGAACGTAGAATTTTCTATGTTACGCACTTGTACGACTGAGACAACACATGCGGGTATCATGTCCCTTAATAGAGGAATCACATTTTATTTGTTTGATAATAAGCATAAAATAAGTAAAAAAACAACATAATAGATTTTTATGAGTTTTGAATATGCAACTTTATAGAATTTTTAAAAATAATGAAAATTTTAAAAGTGAAATCATGTCATTAACATTTTTGCTTTATTTGTAATCACAAAATTGTTAAATACAAAAAATGTATCAAGGAAAACGATAGACTTCAATAAATATTTATATTAGAAAAAAAAACATAAAAAATTCAAATGCTTATGAATATAGATTATAGATACCATGACAAAATAGATTTTTGTCATGATAAATATTATAGATTGCTCACTGGTCGGTTTTTCGATGGCTCAAAATATTAACTCCCAGTGGATGACGAGGTAACGTGACTACTAGCAAGTACAACGTTATACGACATTACTAAACACAAGCCCTCACCTAAACCCTAGGTTAGTAATATTGTGTACTGTTGTAATCTTTAGTAGTCATGTCGTCTTGCCATCTACTGGGAGTAAATATTTTGCACCACTAATAAACCGGCTGGTGAGCAATCTTATATATTATTAATTGTTATTTATTATTTAATATTCAGCCATGCTATACTCTATAAAATATATAAATACCCTTGAACATGATATTATAAGTCAGATATATTAATAATAACATCCTGGTTATTAATTGCTTATTTTAATTATTGAAAAATTATTTCAGTACTGAAGTTGGATATAAGTAATGAATATGAAAGTAAAAAGACACCTAGTCATTCGGAACAAATTAAAGCTAAACTCATTAAATGGAAATCTGATAATTCTAAAATAGCAACGGCTGTTCCGAGTACAATAGACAAATTTCTTAAACGAAAAATTGAGCCCATTGATAATGTTCAAAAAAATCATACTGAGAAATTAACTGAAAATGAAGGTAATGAAATATCTACCAGTCAATTTATGTGTACTGACACCAATGACACTATTCCAATGTTTGACAAAGAGGAAAAAAATGATGAACAAAAACAAGAAAGCATTAAAAATGATAAAAAAAAATCCACGTATATTAATAATGCAAACAGCAAGAACATTGAATTACCTGAACATTCTATTGATAATTCAAATGGTGAAAATATGGATAATAATACATATTGTTTAAAAATTGTTGCTGATAAGTCAGGTTCTGAAGTAGACATTGATTCAATACATAAGAGTGAAGTAAAAAATGTATTTGTTAAAGATATCAAAACTGATTGTGATTTGTCAAAAATAAACACAAATGCTAGTATAGAAATAGACACTTCTATAGCGCCAATAGAAAGAAAATTTGCACTAGTTGAAACTAACATTGAACAAATTAAACAAAGGTTAAGCAATTTAAGATTTCGAAGATCTGAAAAACAGAAAATAAAAACACGGTTTTACGCAACTATTGATCCAAATAAAAATCAACAAGCTGAGGTTGAATTAAGTAGAGAAATTTCTAAAGATATGTTTTCTAGAGTAAGTAATAGTAAATTAAAAGTAAAAATTTAAATAAATACAGAACTTTTATTATATCTTTACAGATGAGTATAATTGGCCAATTTAATTTGGGTTTCATCATTACCAAACTTGATGCTGATTTATTTATAGTTGATCAACACGCTACCGATGAAAAATATAACTTTGAAACATTACAAAATACAACTAAAATTACAAGCCAAAAATTAGTGGTGTTAGTAATAATTGTAAATTAAAACCAACATTTTTACCAAATCAGAATTTCTTTAAATTGTGTATAGTACTCTATATAAACAATTTTAGTATATTTAAATATTTGGGTAACAATGAAAAAAACTTTCTTATTTTATTTTGTGTTTATAAATTTAATTTTCAATTTTTTTATAGACCCCAACAGTTAGAATTAACTGCTGTTAATGAAATTGTATTAATGGAAAATATCAATGTTTTTCAAATGAATGGATTTGATTTTCAGTTCCAACAAGATGGTAAGTTTTATTTATTCTTCTTTTGAAACATGTTCATAGTTATCACTTATCAAGTATATTATTTATACTACTTTATATTATTTAGCGGAACCAACAAAGAAAGTTAAATTAACTATGATTCCTATGAGTAATAATTGGAGCTTTGGTAAAGAGGATGTAGATGAACTTTTGTTCATGTTACAAGTAAATAGTAATTTTAATATGACATAAAATTGAAAATAACTATTATTATTAGTTTTTTTTTTATATTTATTTTAACATTATTTAGGATGCGCCAAATACTCTTTGTAGACCTTCTAGAGTTCGTTCAATGTTTGCATCTCGCGCTTGTCGTAAGTCCGTTATGATTGGTAAAGTATTGAACTTTGGTGATATGAGAAAACTCATTGACCACATGGGAGATATTGAACAACCTTGGGTAAGCTAAACATAAATTATAACCAACTATATTGAATTTTTGTCAATGCTAATTTATAATTTGAATTGGTTTGAGACTTGAATTTTATTTATTTTAGAATTGCCCTCATGGAAGACCAACAATGAGACATTTAGTAAACCTTACATTGCTAAATGTTAATGCAGAATGAACACAATATTATGTTCTATAAGCAAATTATTTATTTACTAGTATATAAAAAATACAATGATAACAACATCATAAAGATGTATATGACAAACAAAATTGACAACAAATACTTAATTGTTTTTAAATCATTTTTTTATTACTAGATTTTTAAATAATATGGCTATTATACAAATGTTATCAAAAAAAATTATTTATAATATGCCATACAGAAATTAATAATTATACATCAATAAATGATTATTAAGTAATTTAAACACATTTTGTAGTTAATGATTTTTCTTCATACTGGCTTAAACCATTTAGGTGTCTTCCCACTATTTGCTTTGGTTTTATTTTGTTGAGGAAAAACAGTGGTTTTACTATTCTGATTGTCTAATTGTTTACTCGTTCCTGGCTGTTCATCATATAAAGTTTCATTATTTGAAGAGTTTGAAATTCTTTCTTTTCTGAAATTATTAATTTATTTTGAATAAGTTAGTAAATACAAAAATATTAAGGGTGTAATATAAGTAGTATACATTTTTCAAGTAAATTACAATACTACCATTTTTGAGTTTTGATCACCATGTTATCTTATATCGTATAAGTTATAAATATGACTATTGATTCCGGTGGTCTTCAAAATAAAAACCATAGTATACAGGTAAAGATTTAAATTAATATTTTAAATTAAAAACTATCTTTTTGTGTTTCATTAAGATATTTATGAACAATTTAATTTATGCCATTGGCTTTATAAGTATACACATAATATATGAACGACTAACCTGACAAGATAAGCAGCTATTGAAGCTTGACACCCTGACACAATTTTATGTTTAAGCTCAGGTTTTAATTGATCAATTTCCATATTGCATGAAAAATGTATCATTGCCGATGGTACACATCCACATTCCAATAAAGTATCTTCAGGTTTCAAAATAGTTTTAGGAGGTGTTGTAACTGTTAAAATGAAATCATTGGTAAATTAATTATTACCATTGAGTACAGTATACAGACTGTATACTATACTCAATGGTATTACTAAATTAATACATCTTAATTAAATTGCCTCTTACACAAACAAAAGTCTAAAGACTCATCAATGAGATATTTTCGAATAAAATTAATTATGTCCAATACAGTTTCAGTTGATTTGAATATGGTTTGTAACACTAATCTGTTTGGAAAATGGATTCTAATAATACACTTTTTGTATTTATGTAATAAATTTAGTTGATTTTGAGCCTTTTCTAATTCCCGCATTGCACTTGTACACAGTTGGCCATCTTCAAATTGAGCCCTAAAATAAAAATAAATATAAATTTAAACTTCAAAGCACAACTTATATATTTTTTAATTTTACATGTATTTAAAAAAAATTTTATATTCATTAATTTTGGTACACACTTTACACTATTTAATTATAGAATATTATTGATTGTATTGAATAATGAATTATAATAAACTATTAAATATTTGTAAATATGACCAAACAGTTTTAAATACAATAATATATTATTCAGAGACTTCACACTCAATTAATAGAATAATATAAAATATTTTAAGCTATACTTGGGCCACCAAGAGACAGCTGCTGGGCGGCGACCAAAACTAGTCCGATCTCAAGCATTCCCACCACCAAATCTGCTCGTACGCTGGTCGCCGCTAATTCTGGCCGTCGGGTAGCGAGTGGGGGAATTTATGGCGGAGACTAGATGGTAGAGTGGGAGAAATTTGGGTAAGAGAACTCGGAGCTCAGCCATTTGGATGCGTCAACGAGTAGTGCTCTCTCGGTGGTCTGAGTATAAATATGTATTCAAATTGCCCAAACAGTTAAATATTTTAACTTTGAAATTTTAAATACTATAGGTACTATAGATTATAGAATCCAAATATTGATTAATTTATCTAGTGATAGTTTCTTAATAATATAATAATAGAATAGTTCAGATAAGATGAACGTATCAAATTATTTGAATGACCATTGAAAAAAAAAACACTAGTAGCAGGCATGAAAAATGAGCTCTGCTTGTCATGTGTAAGGGATATTTTTTTGATAGAGGTATCCAAATCATAAATTCATATATTATGTTTTTGAAATATCAAGTTATTTATAATTTGGGTGTTATTTTATTTTTATTTTTTTACGATACATGATATAAATTAACGTAATGGCAGTGCTACATTAAAATAACTTACAGACATAATAAGGTCTAGTTCATTATTATTTATTACTATTTTATATAAATATCGTATTATGTAATTTACCTAAATTTACACTTTCTAGGATTATAATTTGTATACAACACAAAAAAATTTATTTCATTCATATATAAACTTTCAAATTTTTAATTAAGTACTACTTACATACAATATTTTATTAAGGGCGCTGAACGCACATATTTTTTATACGTTTTAGACCAATAAGCGGTGGTAAATTACACATACTTCGGAATGTCCAATTTAAATTTTTTATACATGTTTGAATTCATTGATAAAATATCTAGGCTTCTTAGGAAGTTAATTTTCAATTTTCAATTTAAAATGATCTTAAAATAACCATTTTTTTTTTTAGAAATCCCACAAAATAATTGCATTACATTTGTATTTATTTTGGGCACATCTGATTTTAAATAAAAAATATGATTCCTAAGAAGCATAGTCTAGAAGTTTATAAATTCAACCATTTTTTTCGAAATTGCAATCGAACTTCGGGAAGTATGATTAATTTACTACCTCTTTTACGCTTTTAGTAGTTTTATAGCAAACAGGAATATATTTCATTTTTCGCTTTGTATTGACATGCTCGTGAGCGTGTGAGAGTTGCTTGCGGAGCGGTTGCCCGACTCGACATACAGCGATTCTCGGAAACGATAACGGATTACGCACACTAAAATTCATTTACTACTCACACATAGATACAGTATTAATTTATATGTCACATGAATTGCCTAAATAGTACTTCTTAAAATATGCTAAGTTGCAGCCCTCTTAAGTGAAAGTGACTTAAGCCTATTAAATACTAATATTTAAAGATCAATATTTTATCAGGAATAGATATTTTAAAACAAATAATAACATGTAATTTTAAGAGGACGTGATAAGGGCATGTGCTGTCTCCGTCTAATAAATGCGTATTGCGTACCATAGCAAATTTTAAGCTTAGCATAACACCTGTAGCTCCGTTAGTTTAAAAATAAGAGTGAATTGACCTCTTAAAAAATATAATATTAGGATTATCATCTAGGCAAACTCATGGGATTTTTATTATATTTTAATTTTAAAGCGAGTTATGAGTATTTTAAGATGTACAAACAATTTTAAATTTTAAAACACACATAACTTGTTTTAAAATTAAAATAGAATAAAAAGCCCATGAGGTCACGTAGATAATAATCTTACTATTAGATTTTATAAGAGGTCAATTCACTCTAATTTTTGAAGTAACGCAGGTACACGAGTTCTGCTGAGAGTACAATTTGCTATGTTACGCACTTGTGAGACGAAGATAACACATGAGGATATCACGTCCTCTTAATTATTTATTGTTTTGGGGGATATTATACCTGCATGTATTGTCTCAGTAGTCAGTCTTACTAAGGCATAACATGGACAATTTAATATTTTAATATTCAGAAGAATCTGTTTAGTTTGTTTAATACTAAATTGACAAATATATTATTACTATTATCAAATTTAAAGGTAAGAATATTATCTAAAGCACCTAAAGCTGTTTTTTTATGATCTAATTAATACATTTTATCTAATTTTGGAACAAGTTATGAGTGTTTTAAAATGGATTCTTCTGTTTTTAAATTTCCATGTTGTGCGTTAGTAAGACTGAAACAACACAAGCGAGTATAACTTCCTCTTGATGTTACTAATTAGTAATTATTATCTATACAATTTACCGTGAATTTTTCAAATCTCGTAGTACAAGAGTAATATCTTTTATAGTTGGTTTAAAGAAATCATCACCTTCATCTTGATATAACACTGAAGTACCATCCATAATGTCAAATAACAACGTACCGCGTTCATCTAACTAAAATAAATGTAAAATATTAATTAATTATAAATACTTCTTGCATCATTTGCCGCTACCGCTGCAGTGTATGAGGACGTTCATACTAATATTGAATAATATATTAATAAACCTCTATAGAGATACAAATTAATATTTAAACTGTTCAATAAATAAGTAAAATAATAGTAAAATATAAAAGAATATAAATAAAAGCAGTTAAAAAATGCTTGGAGTCTTACTAACATAAGATATAGACTTCTTGAAATTAATGAGATCTTCATTAGTAAGAGTAGGCTTTTTTTTGTTGTCTAATGCTTTAGGGTCATTATCAAAGTTTTTTTGACATGTTGACATATTTATAGGCTCGGATTCTTCAGCTACATCAGTATTTGGTTCAATATCCATGTAATCTTGTGGATTTGTTGCCACAACCTTTGCTGATTCAACACTTGATAATTCATTTGTGTTTGTTTCTTTATGACCTAAACACCTAGGAGATTCTTCAAGTTTTGGTTTTCTTGCTGCAGGTACATATACATGAGCTTGGTCTTCAGATTCTTTTTTATTAAGTAATCTAGTTAATCAAAATATAACATTTGTTAAGTAAATATAAATACATTTAAAAAAAATAGTTGAAACAAATAGATACATAAAAGATAATAAGTAATATTATGTAGTTAACTATAGGGCCAATAACTTAAAATTTTCATTGTAAGTATTCTCAATTTTTTCTAGTAATTAACTATTGTAAATGTTATCAAAAAGGCAAGAACAATGCTCAGTGAGGTAATGACCAACTTTTAAAAATCAACAATTATATATAAACATTAGAATTAAGTGAATATTTTAAGTAATTGGTTTTAAACTAACCTTAACAATGCTTTGCCACTAACTAGTCCGATGTCTTTTAATGTTTTCTGCTGCAATTGTTCTTTACCAATTATTTCCATTCTTGTATAAATTATAGCTGGACTTTCATAATTAGAAAAATTGTCCTTCAATAATATCTGTATGATTTCCCATAGATTTTCTAATCAAAAACAATAAAATTATGTTGTAAAAAAGATGTAAATTGTAATAAATAGATAACATTTTCAATATATCTTACGGTTAGATGAAAATTCGCCTGACAATCTAGAACCATCTTCTATTTGTAACCATACACCAACAGAGCTATTTTGTCTTGATTTTGTAACAGGTACTAATTCCAATAAGGCATTATTGGCAATATTTGTAAACCTGATTAGACTAGTCGTATCTAATATTTTGTTGTGATATCTATTCAAGAGACAGCCAAACATAGATCAATGTTTTATGATTTATTAAAAATTAAAAGAAAAACAAATAGTTACTTTAAATCAAAATCGTTGCTGTTTGCTTTCATTTTTGTGCAGGCTAATTCTATTACCTATAACAATAAAATGTATTTATAAAGAGTATTGCTTAAATATAAAGTAATCTAAGGCACTTACTTTTAGAACAGTCATATTAGGATTGACTTTCACGTTAATTCTAGCAGCATTTTCACCCAATACTACTAAATTTGTGGCCATACTTATATTAACAGTAGACAGTACTTCAGTAGTACCTAAAACAATTAAATTGTATTGAAAGCTATTGAGAGAAAAGAAAAACACTGTGTATTATATTTATATGGATAATTCGTAAATTAATATTTAATTAGGAATAGGGAATTGATAAGTTTAATGGTAATAAAGATTATTGATTATTATTATTACCTAATTAGGTATTAAATATTAATATAATTTTTTTTACCGTTCAAAAATATTCTATATACCTAGGTCCTAGGTACTAAGAAGAAGATACTATATTCTAGATTTTAGCAGTTTTAAACGTTTAATGTCTTGTATTTAGTAACTTAAAAGCACGCATAAAAAAAATTTGACATGAAAAAGTATGAACTAAGATAAACTACGAACCAGAATATGCAGGCAGCAACACTAGCAACACTAGCAACTAACAAGTAACAACAACTCAACGTCTCAACCACTGTGATAACTGATAAGTGATAACTGATAATGACAAATCACAAAATATGTGGTAACTGGTAATTTACTTCGTCATTCAAGATTCAAAATTCAAAATTCAAATTTCAAATACCTAGCAAGACCACGGTCCAACACATGATTATCTCAAATGGTCCAAGAAGCTGATCGATAAAGTGCCGGTGCCGCACTGCCCTTTTAATACTCAGACTATACCTATACTACACTACAACTATATAGAAATCTGTGGTATAATATGAAGGATGGATATCCGGCTTATCTCTTATGAGTTGTATAGTAGGTACTATCTTAATTTGCGCTTAAGTATTTTACCAAAACATCCCGGTGAATACTGAGTAGTGAATATTGGATAGTATTTAGTGAACACCATAAATCAATAACTATATAATAAAAGTGTAAATGTGGGTACCAGCAAAGGGATTTGTGATTTTGATGGTCAATTTGGTAACGTCGTACCGGTAAAGTTTATACAGACGAAAAGAAAACAACACATTATCAGTTATTGTTTACTGTTTATTATCTATTAATTTATTATTACAATAAATTAATTAACTCAAAAAATATTTATATTTATACACACTTTTCTAATTACCTAGTATATTTTTATAGTTAACTATTAGGTGTATCTAAATTTAAGTTTAATTTGCTATTAAGTTTCTTTGTTGCTAATTTAAAATTTTTAATTTTTTACATCTTATAAGATTAAATCTATATTCACATTGGAATCTGCTGCATACCTGGTAATAGATTATTTGAAGACAATTTATTTTTCATCATTGAAAAATTACTACTTAATTAATGTTTTGACTACCTATATTTACCTAAATGATATTTTAATCATTAATATGAGATATGCTAGATATTTAATAACATATTATATTTCATATACATTACTTATCAGAGTTTTTGGATCAACATATCCTTATAAGGTAACTAAGAACTTTATGATATTTTTGATTATGCACTGAATGTATTATGTATGTATTATGTTGCAATCGATTAATATTCATACTTCATAGAGACTGTTCCTTACCAGGATTTTAGCACTACCATAAGTGAAATTATAAAATTGTATTAAGACCGGTTAAATGATAAATTTGAATTTAAATGACCTGTAGTTTTGTGGCCAAATCTTATAGCAGATGACAACAGATGGTAGAATGCGTTTGCCGGTAGACCTCATATTGTATTGGATGAAATAAAAAATATATACCAATCTAGTGTTTATAACAATAATATATAATTTTTTTTCTTACAATAAAAACAATAAACATGAATTAAATAAAAATGTCTTATATTTGATTTTCCTTAATAACTATTTTCGATGCTTTTCAGAGCCATTTCCAGTTCAAATAAATGTTTATCATCTTCTTCAGGAGCTATCCGTCTCATTTCTGCTGCTAATTTATGTACATATTCTGGATTTGATCCACTGGTTCCACGGCACACTGCTATTCTGGAAGCAATTTGTTGAATAGATGCTTCACCAGCAAACCACTCGTTGTTTTCGTCTGCTATATACACAGTGACTTCAGATGGTATTTGATCTTCATTTGTTTTTGTATGAAATTGGATAACTTTCTTAGTATAACCTGCACGTTCACGTAGGTCCAATCCTGCACATACATTATCTATATCTCGATTGTCAATCGCATACGCTATACCCCATACTCGACTCTAAAATCACATTATATCGCAAATATTAAGTTTTGTACGGAGACAGGTACCATTTTTTATCAATGGCATTATATAGTTATACCATATTGTACATTCTAAAATATCCAATCGACTCTAATTATGTTTAATATTAGAGTGAATTGAACTATTATCAAATTTAAAAGTTAGAATATTTTCTAATGAATCTCATAGGTTTTATTTTATACTTATTTTAATTTTAAAACAAATTATGATCATTTTGAAATTGTAAATGTGTGTAGGTGTAGCAAACCCTTAATCTAAAAAATTCAATATTCCTGAATCATGATAAATATTTCTCTGTATTATACCTAATATCCTACATGTAGTTTTATGTCTAGTATGTGATCTATTCATGAAAAGAGTTCTTATAATATTTGAAATTGTTTTACACTTAGTATGTGTCAGCTATATTGTATGTGTAATTTGAAGATCTATATCACAAACATTATTACTTCTTTTAAAATATTGTTAAAAATTATTTCATTTTAAACTGACATTCAATTTTAACAATAAAAATATTTTATTTTATTTTTTTTTTTTATTGATCGAAAGACATCGGTGACAACGGCCATTAGTCGTAAACGTTACATTAATTACATTTTTTTTTTTTTGGTATCTTACAAATAATAATTTTAAATTAAGTCGTACAATTCATATTTTCTTAAAAAAAAAAAAAAACAAAAATATTTTGTTAAAATAAATATAATGCGTCACATTTAAGGATTTTTAGGAAATTGATTTTTTTTTTGTGTTTATTTATGAGCAACCATTACTATTAACTATGCTGCTATTAATTGTAAACAATATACTTACTATTATCATTTACTTTTATTAACAAATAACTAACAAGTACCTACCATAATTCCATATAATTATACATTCATAATATATACTAAATACATACATAAATTGTAAAGTAAAATAAGTGCAGAGTTCAACTTATACAATATAAACTTACTTCATTAGTTGATGGTAAAAGAGTCACTACTCGTCCAGGCTGAAATTGATTAAGAATTTTTAGAAATAATTAGTACCTATAAACATCAATTTTATGTAGTGATGATCCGAACTGTTTAATTTTTAATTTAACTATTGAAATTAAAATTTGAGTTCACTTCGTTGTAAAACTGTAAAAAAAACTATTTTTTATATTATCATTATTAGGTATATACCTAACGTTTTATTATGATTATCTAATAAATAATTTTTTTTTTTGAATATTAAAGTTTTCCTATAAAAAATTTGTTTGAAAAGACCTCAAAAATAAGGGTTCGTAACATCACTAGGTTTACAATTTAACATAGTGCAAGTACTGCAAAATCACCATAATATGAATAATTAAAAAAATAAAATTGTTTTAATCTTACTAAGTCATTGGTTCCTCTATGGTCTGGGCTAAACTGATAGAATCGTCTGATGTATCCTTTTATGTATCCAGGATATTTTTTAATGAATGGAAAATTAGTTTTCCATATCAATGAGCCATAACCAAATATCCAAAACATATGGTTTTTTAAACCATTGCTCAGATCATTGTCGTTAATGTGGCTGTTTTCCGACTTATCTGGTTTCATTTTTGAAATAAAATTAATTTTTTTTTAATATGTGTTGAATTTGCTATGTAGTGTAATACTACTTAATATGTCTAGTACATCTATTGTTTATAATATGATAACATTGTGATAGGGTTTCTAAGGATTGGTTGTAAAATAGAACAAAAATAATCAATATCTGTCATTACACTTTTCAACAAATAGATGGCGTTGTTGAACTTAAAGTAACAACTCGATAGACATTTTTTTTTTATTAAAAGCTCCATCATTTAAAACAATCTTATAAAAATTGTATTTGTGTTATCTTAAAATATAATTTATTAGTGATTACAATACTATAATAAACTAAAGTGTTGTTTAATTTTTATATTTTTTAGTATATTATACCTATCATACAATTTAAAATAAATATATCTATCAAATGAAGATAAATAAAATTGGAAATTACATAGTTAATAATTATTAAGGTAAAAAATTAAAAAAAAAAATAGAAAATCAGTATATCATTTTAATAATTAGTAATTTTTATGATTCAGTAATTAAAAAAAGGTGCTATGCTGTACAGTAGGTTACAAGTAGGTCACTGTATAATGGATGATATTAAATTTGAATTCAATGATTTAATATCATTATATAAGAAAAACGATTCTGAGCGGAGACGGTATGTCAGTCTAGGTATAAGGCATATTATATACTTATCTAAGGTATTAAAAAAAATTGACCTATTATAGGTAGGTACCTATAATAAATTCCAAATTAATTATATCAAAATATCCATTAGGTACTTATAACGCGTTAAACATCAACAACAAACCCTGATACTATAGATATATAATAGTGTACTTTTGAAATTTCAAGTACCCACGAACAATATTGAAATTTTCATGTATCTACAGTTATTCGTTTTTGAATTACAACAAAATCGCTACATGGGAAATCGAGTGAATATCCAATATTGTAAGAATTTGAATTTCAAACGCTCTTAAAAATTTAATTTGACTTTCTTATAGACATTTATTTCTTGATAAAGGTAGATAATTTTATAAGGAATCTTGTATCACATTTTAAAATCTTAGATTTAAAAAGAAAAATTTTTACGAATTCTTAACTCAAAATAATTTGCTAATTTTCGTGATTTTTCCATAATTTGTCAATTTTTGGACTTTAAAACAGATTAACAGATTTTACGTAAAAATTCCCGTTTTTCCTTAATTTTTCTTTCGTTTTTCACGGCGCTTTTGAAAACTACTGGGAAATTTTTACTTTTGACCCCTCAAAGTATACCAACTAAATTCACTTTCCTATCAGAAAAGTTACTGTTGAAGAAAATCCAAGCACACTTTTACTGTTCTAAAAGGGTGATGACAGACACAAAAAAAATCTAGAATCAAAATTTAAAATATAATTATTTAATATATTTTATTTCTTAAATCGTTTAAAAAAAAAGTTACCAGTTATACCTATTATATTTGTTTGAAAAAAATGTCAACAATTCAATTTATTTATTTAAGATTGTAAACAAATTCTATACTTTTTTTTACGTCTGATGAATGATTTTGGGATTTTGGAATTTTGGGATTTATTATTGATTAATACATTTTGTTTTTCCTTTAATTATTATATTTATTTATTTAATTATTTTGAACCCAGCTGTGGAGAGGCAAGAGTACAATAACAAGGGTAATATAACACGTATATATACCTATACGTAATACCATTGATGATAAATACTAGTATTAATTCACAATAAATTGTAATACATTTTGACTGTCAATGTAGTGTCAGTGCTTCTCAACCATTTTTTTTTACCACGACACCCTCATTTAGATCCATAAAAATTGTAACACACTTAAAAGTTAATGTATTATTGAAAAAGTAACAATTATAAGCCTATACTATGCATATTGAAAATGAGACTATCTTCTCAATTTTTTTTCTTATCTGTGGTTTTTACCATCACTTCATAATGCATTAATACTATAAATTATAATAATGTTATATATTTACATTTTGCAGAACACTTATACAATATAAATAAACAATTGTTTTGGCTACACACATTACGGTAATACTACGTGCGGTCGAGAATCACTGATATAGCCATTCAAAAGTTTAAACACATTGTAATTTTCAATTTTATCTATTAAACTTAGTTGCTAGCATTCTAGATTACTTTTCCGAATTTGAGACCAGATATACGAGATCATGTTTTAGTTGCATTAATAATACATTATAGCATGATTATTATTTATCATTTCAAAGTAAATAAGTAATACAAAGTTTCTCATACATTGTATAGTTCAAAATTATTAATGATACAAATGCAGAATTTTTTTTAATAATAATTTTCAGTTCAAATATTAATAAAATTCATTAAAATTATGAAAATTTGTGAATTATTTTGTAGTTAGATATCTATAAAATGTTCAATTTTTATAAACAACGATTGAAAATTAAAAACAAGGTTTCTCGTAATATGCTTATTCTGTAACCAAAACATCTAAAATAAAAATGAATAAACATACCTAGTTTCTTTAATAGATGTTAGGTAAAATTTGTACGAAATTAAAAATAAAGAATAACAATTCTGTAAATTTGTAAATTCAAAATATTAACTGTGGGTACTTGAAGCTTTTAAAGAATATCAAATGAAATGTTTTCGGCAAGTATTAATTTAACTTACTGTTTAACTGTTTACTAATGGTAAAATAAATTACTTTGATAGAAATAATATCATAAAATATAATTAGTAATACAGGATATACAATGATTATATATAATTGAATTAGAATTTAACATGTCCATTTTATTGACCCACACCACTCCTACAGTACAACAGAGCGGTACTCACCTGTTCACATTTTTAAGTTTGGATATCAAAATGTAGAATTTTACTTTAAGATTATAAATTTTCAGGTACTTTAAAATTTACATTAGAGTGGCAATGGAACGATTTGAAGTATTTCCATTACACCGAAACAAACACCTCATCAAACAATGTTGTGCTGTAATTAATTCCGAATGGCCACGCAGTGAAATGGCCAGGTATTTATTCAAGCCTATAATAATTTTCCAGGTTTTTTAAAAATCTTTTATTGGTTACGAATTGGAATAAAATGATACTTTAGGTTTGATTAAATTTAAATTACCTGCGTGTTAAGAAATAAATAAGTTTTCTGTAATTTCATAAAAATAAATGTATAAGTTTCTTTAGAAATAAAGATTATATATAACACTATTCAAATTTCTTAAAAATGTTTATAATATCATATAATTTGATTAGGAATTGCTAGCAGAAGATGTTAAAATGTTCATTATATTGTGAAAAGCAAATAAATTTAAAATACAATAATTATGAATGCTTTAATTCAGAGACTGGAACCGGAACCCATATTTTAATAAATAATAAGTTTTCCAGTTCTTTTAGGTTATTTTTGGTTCTATGAAATAATAGAAAATTTAATTTAAATTGGGTTTTGATGTACCTACCTTAAGTCTAAACAAATAATTATTTTTCATAGAAATATATTTGTTTTGTATATCTAAAGTTTTTTACATTTTTAACTCGAAATAATCGTATTATAGGTACGATCGACAATGATTAATTTACACACATACTGGTATTGGTTGCATTTTTCATTAGCAATATAATTATGTATTTTTTACGAATGTTTACAAAATACCTACGAATAATAACATTTATACTATAGTTACCTGTTTACAACTCCGTCTCACAGTCTCACAGTTCACACACAAACAAAGTCACACACTCACACATTGACACATACGAGTAACTTACAATTTATTTATCAGATGGTTATACCGTAATTTGTTGTTTTGCTTATTAGTTATTTCACTTTTGTCTGAATATGACCACCCTTTGGGCAGCGACCGAATATAGAATACATTTTAAGTTTGTATGCAAGTTATGAGTTATTAAAAATCTATGTCTTAGGTCTTAGGTAATGTTTGGAAATAAGTATTTTTAAGAACTGGTAAGTACCGTAATTAACCGGAACCGGAACCCTTATTTTAAGAACCGGAATCGGAACCGCGGGCTCTTTTATTTTTATTTTTTAAGAACCGAACCAGAACCGAAAAAATGACAAAGGTTCTAGTCCCTGCTTTAATTATCGATTACTGTTTAATTTGATGATTATTTTCCAAGTCTCAAATACAGTACAATTTGAAATACCTACCTTAAACTTATCAGATTTTTATATTTATTTTATTTGAAAATAATTTGTCAATAATTTTTATAATAATGTGATAATAATTGATTTTAATCTTTTAATATAAGTGACAAAAATTCGTCTTTTTATCTATCTAAAAATGGCAACAATATCTGATATTTTGCTTTCAGTTGTATTTATATCTTGCATTAATATTTAGAGGGTATATTTTTTTCCGTGTGCTTTCTCTCTGTCTTACAAACGCATAACAGAGCTATAAACGTGATCTGTTGAGCATACAATTTGCTATATGTTATGCGTTTGTAAGACAGAGTATACACATGCGGTTGCAGTACCCTCTTGGCTCTTAGTGTAAACATCAGTGCAATATTTGACAGAATTTATCACATGATAATAATATTATTGCCGAGTTTCATGAACAATTGATTAATTTAATGAATCAATCATGGACCACTGAATCATGTTTAAAGGACTTAGCTCACAATTAGTTCCTTAAATGTTTAGTGCGCTTGTTCATGCAACTTGACATAGGTGTATGTGATATACCTTGTATAAATTCATTGATGTTAATGCATTTGTATGTGTCATTTAGGTTACACAGTTTGGAGGCATCTTGTGATACATTGCCAACATCTTTGATATTGGTTAAAAAAGAAGATGACTTCAAAGCAGTTTTAGGACATTCAAAAATTACACCAATACCGTCTATTCCTGATGGTGGTTTCATCGAAACAGGTCAATATTATTCTGTTAAGTTCTTAGATATAGTTGGTGTTTATGAACAACAAATTGCATTCTGAAATGTTAATAGAGGAATTAGAGGAAAAAAAATGTTCATAAAGAAAATGGTGTTTAGCAGAGACGGACTGAAAATAAAAATTGGCCCCGGGGAAACAAAAATTCGGCCTAATTTTGGGCTTATAATTTATAATTTATTTACTCAAATATATTCAAGTAGCCCAAATTGTTGCCAGTCCCATTCAGCCCAGGCGATTTCCCACCCGCCACCCTAGCCAATCTACCACTGTGGTTTAAAATACCTACATTTCCAATGTTTGATATGATGTAGCTTGTATTGACTTTTACCACCTTAAAATAAAAGTACATAATTTGTTTAATATTGATAATGAAAATTGTTATTATTTTAGTGGTCATAGTAAATCATCACCGGGGACAAGGACTAGGAAAATATCTTATGCACAAGACTGAAGAATACATAAAAACGTAATTATAATATACATACAACATACTTTACAGTTGACATTATATTTAAAAAATCAAATAATTTTTATAGGTTAGGTTTAAATTTTGCATACTTGTCTACAATAGACAAACAAGAGTTTTACTCAAAACTTGGATATATTCAATGTCAGCCTATTTCAATTTATGGAGGATGTTTGAGTAGCATAAATAAATCCAATATGGTTTCTGTAATTTTGCCATCAAGAAAAACATTCATGAAAAAAAAATTAACATGAATCCGTTTTTAAAATTGATTGTTCTTTGTATTTTAAACTACAAACAAGGATTGCATATCACTGATATAAACGTGTGTCTATTACACATTTCAGTTACCACCTACTCACCCCTTTAACTTTTTAGTAGTAGTAATAATAATAATAATAATAATAATAATAATAATAATAATAATAATAAAAGATAATAATATATAGTAATTTTATATAATATTAATTTATGTATATAAATATAATATCAGCTTTGGGTTGTAATGTATAAAGCATATACAAATTACTGTAACAAAACTACTTTTGTAATAACACTTGAGTCATTTTATTTAAATTGACCCGCAATTGTAATGAAATTACCTACTTTATAAAACTAATTCCTATGGAGAAATATGTTATTTTTCACGTTATTAAAATGAGTTATGAATGTAGAATATAATATGACAAAACCTGGGTGCTAGGATATTAAAGAATAATTAAAAACCAATTCAATTTGTGTATGATTCCGAAAGTTTTAGACAATATTCAACAATATTATTTAAGATCCCAGGAATTAATACTCATATATTTTGTCAATGTAACAACTAACAATGACGCAATATACCTATATTAATATTTTATCAATGTTTTATACACTCATATACTTGTACCGATGTAGTAACGTTTATATAGGTAATAGTATAATAACACATAATATAACATTATACTATTAGGTACTTATTAGCTATTATACTTAATAGTCATTATGGACTGATTTCATATAATTAATTTTTGTAAAAAGAAGCATTATTTTACAACACTTTATTTTTTGAATGAAAAAATAACGTAACGCGTGATAAAAATAATGTCGGGCATCGCGAATGTAATTTAAAAAAAAATATTTAGTGTAACAATAGTAACTTAATCTTATTGTTTATTCAAAAGTAATTTATCCAACACTGTATATTATACATATTATGTGTTTAAACAATTTACATTATATTATACAAATTAATTGAGCCAACGTAAGATAATTATGATCAACAATTAACTAACCACCTAATATGTTTTCAAATAATAAAATTCATGTTTAAGAGGAAAAAACAAATTTGGATTGTAAAAAATAATAGTTATATAGTATTTATTAAATCATAATTATAGCGTAATAAAAACACCTTGTAACTTACTAATAATACAAATGAGTGCAAGTTGCAATATTGTAGTGTCTTCAGAACTTTGTTTTAAAATAAATTTGATATTATGTTTTATACGTATAACTTACAAACCTATTAAATAATAATTAAAGGCTAAATTATTTTTATCTCAACTAGCTGTCCCTGCCGGCGTTGCCCAAGCATTAGATTTGTTTTTTTTTTAAATATATTTGTAGAAAATGTACCATATTTCAACTAATCCCTAATTATTTTAATAGTAATATAATATGTAATCGACAGCAAACTTTTAGATAAACAAAAATAAATATTCTTTCTTAGTGAACTGAAAAAAAATTCATGTGTGAGCTTCCTTTTAGCTACCTTGTACCTAGAACCAAGGTGTAGGGATTGAATAAATAAACTATATAAATACGCTCAAATACCAAAGCGTCTATTGATCTGGATATCTGTTTTATCTAACTTTTATTGAAAATGGTCCAGTAGTTTTTGTGTATTAAAGGACATCACAATTCACAACACTAAAAACAAGTTTGCTTGGATTTAAAGTATATGTCATTATCTAAGAAATATGGGGTGAGTCTCAAAGGGTATGCAAGGCAATGCTGATCCTTCAGAAATTGGAAAGACTGCAGTGGTAACTGAAAATGTTTTATCACTTAGGCGATTTTGGAAACGAAACCAATAAACAGTTAGTTTTCGAATTTTAGTAGGTAGGTCATTAGAATGGTACAAAAGCTAGAGAGCATTCTTCTTCTCGTGTGATGACAGCAGTCAGTGTAAGTCAGTGTTAAGTGTAGTTAATAAATTATAAAATGTTCGAAAAAATATCTTCGGAATATCTCAGTTTTTCCTTAATTATTTTGTTTGTTTTTTCCTGACGCTTTTGTAAAATACTGGACATTTTTCACTATTGACCCCCAAAGTACCCACTAGATTCAATTTCCTACAAGAAGAGCTGCTGCAGTATAAAATTGATTCATTTCGTTTCGTGATTACAGACATCACAAAAAATTTTTTAAAAAATTAATATAACACATCATTGTAAAATCAATACATTAATCTAAAATGGATACGTTTAGCGTAATCGCCTAATTAAATATTTACAATTTTTCATTTATTTGAAAAGTACATCGGGAAATTGTATAAACGACACTCAAGGATTAGGAGGCAGGAGTACAGGTTTCGGATACAGATGAAGAAGCTGAAGATTATGATAATACATTATTAGACCAAGAACACCCATCAAAGCAACTAGACGTTCATAGCACACAGAACACTCCGCCGAGTATCTACAACAAAAAAAAAAAAATCCAAAAATTTTTCAGAGCAAACTTTAAAACCACTTGGAAAAAACAAGAATTAACTGACGCGAATGCACTTTTTTTAAAGTCTACTTCCTGAAGTAAAACAATTAAGTGATGGTAAATAATTAGGATTTAAAATGTACGTAGGTACTTAATTTTTTTTTTTAAATGAATCTAGTCCACAAAATAATAATTACTCCTATTAAACTGCAGTATTTAATCCTTGGAATAATGCTCCATATTTTCTTCCTGGGTATTTAAATTCGTTCCATTCGTCTTCTAAAATATCATGCCAACATCAACAATCGTCTCCCTCACACAGTTCTGTAGATACACTGCTACACTACGTCACCACAACAAATATCTTGAACCAATTCCAAATCAATAGTCTTAACTGCTTTTTTCTGAATAAATCTCACCTTATCAACCAAAGCAACAACATAACAACATTTTCCTCTACATAATCCCCAAGGTGGTAACTAACATCAAATTTAAATGTAAATTAATATATTTTTAAAAATTGATAATAATTTGATTTTTGTTATTTATTTTAAGAACCTTATGAAAGTTAAACAGTTTTTTTTTTATTATTGTTACTACCTATATGTGTACTAGTATTTATATTTTAAATACTTCTTTTTTTTTTTTTTAGAACTACTAGTAAAAAATATGATAGCTCGACAATTACAATATTAAAATTACATAATTAAAGAACATGATAATATTTAACATACAGTAAAATAGGTAAGAATAATAATCGACATTTATATAGTCATAGGTACCTATATTAAAGAAGCCAATTAAGGCAGAGACAGAAAATTAATTGATATAGTAATCCGATAACAAAAATAGATGGTTGAACTATGGAGTAAAGCGTTTTTGCAGTAGGTACATCAGTGAGGAGGGATATTAATGGTCCAATTACAGAATTTAAGTTGGTGATAAATTGAGATAATATTGTTGTGACGATTTCTATTGTAGGATTATTATTAGCGGCCGCTTCTGCAAATGATCTTGCTTGGAGCTTGGCTTGAGCGTCCGGTATCACGGTAGGAGGAGCCTTTAGGGAAGACTTGAGTTTATTTTTAATTATCTTTTTGTAAGTTAGGCAACCTTTATAGTTTGCGGTGTGCTCACCTGAACATAAAGCACATCTGGCTGGAGAGTCCTTTGATTTATTGCATGATTCCGAGAGGTGTTCTTCCCACATTTAACACAACGTGGAAAGTAGTAGCAAAAACTCCGGGTATGCCCATAAGTCTGACATACGTGGCACTGAGGTGGTCCTTTGGGTGGGTATAGTTTTTCGACTAATATTTTGGTGTTGAGAAGAAATACAATCTAGTAAATATCCAAGTTATTTGTATTCGTCTTGATATCGACGAAAAAGAGTGACAGATGTGTTTTGTCGGAAAAACGTTTGATGTTGTGAACGTTGGAGACGTGCACGTGTCGAAAATCAGAAAGACCGGCAATGATGTCTTCATGTGAAGTGGTTGGGTGAAGATTTCGAATAACTACGCTTAACGGGCGAATAGCTTTAGCCTGATATAGGTATGAAAACTGGCACCAGTGCCCATTAGGTGTTGTAAAAACAAATTATAATGTTCGCGAAACTGCGTGCGGCCAATTAGATGAGAGTGAGTAGATTTGCAAATGAAATCGGAAGGTTTAAAAATAGTCAACAACTAGAAATGAGGGCGAAGATATCACTTACATCTTTTATATACACAGGCGGTAGTTTTA
>WHPZ01580650.1:1191-19402 GCA_016617965.1 Macrosiphum rosae
GGGGAAACGCCTAGACCGCGATTAATTAGGATTTATTTGCGCCGAAGACTTAAACACTGCACTGCACGCGCGAGCTTATTATTATTATATTGCACCTATAGCATGTTAAAATCGTAGTAAATTACTCGTAAAAAGAATTTGAATAACTAGATTTCTCAAGAAATATTCCCAGAGTTCATCGACCATCACTTTCTATTATGTACCTAAACTCATCAGTCATCGATAAAATATTATATGATAATAATAAAAATGCGATGATAATAAAAATTACGAAAATACAACGACCGAATATATTATTATTATAGTCATACAAAACGCCATTGGTCAAACATAATATTAATATATTTACGTATATATATTTAGTGCTTTCAGAAACGCGACGGTATTAAAATGTGTATTATATTATGTCAAATACCGCATTGCACTTCAGCTGGTGCAGTATACACGCGACTTTCTATACAGAATTTAGTCGACGTTCTCATTAAGGAGCAGCGAGCACCCGTACCCCCCGATAAACCCATCTCATTTGTGCGGTATAAATATTTAAGTCACTTTTACAACGAAGTATTTTTTTTTTTTATCTCCGCGTGCTAGTACTTCTTTACTGCATAATTTATAACCTATACCTACATATTATTATCGAAATCAGTTCAAAATTGCCTTCAAATACAATATAATATGCAAAATTTATGTTCAATGCAATTTTTTCCGAAAACCTTATTGCACTGTTTCAACACGTTTTAAATGAGATAGAGAGACTTTAACTATCTATAACTGTCGAGAGTTGTAACTATAGTAGGTACCTATATCATATTTGTTTCATCACAGCATGTTTTCATTTTTCACCATGGTAATTACCTGAATCATGTCTGACCGGCAATGCTAGCCTAAAAATGTTTATTTTACCATACTCGCATTCCAGGGAATCGCACAGTATTTGACCAGCATTTTGTCCTTCACATAAAAATATTAACACATTATTACACAACTATACAATCATTTGAGCGCCACCCAAACAATTATTCACCATATAATAATATGATCTAAACTTTTATTTTTTTTAAACCTTTTTATATAAACTGAAATACATTTTTTAGTTATAAAAGAAAACAATTGAGTAAAATACAATTTTTTTATTTAGGCACGTCAGCATTATTTATTTGGTGGACAAAATAAGGTATTATATTATGAACATGTGTAAATATGTACAAGGTAATTATTTTTTATACGAGGTACAAATTATTTCCGATCAAAGACTGCTGTGATTTATCATCACGGGTAAAACAAAAATATTTGAGGGAAGGGTAGCCAGTAAAAAATGAGTGGTGAAAAATGAAAACAAGCTTCGAAGGGACAAATACTTATATGCTATAGGTACTGACGCCGTACTGTTCTATACAAAAATACAATGCTTGCGTTTTTCTAAAATATAATGCATAATATACCATAAAGGTATACTGCTATTGTCATCTACCGAAACTAATCTATTTATCTTTTAACAACATATTATTAAAATATGATAATTTGTTTATCACTGTTTAATCTGAGTCCTGTATATATTATGGTGCATGGTAGGTTACTGCAATTAATAATATATGTGGTTATACTATAGGTATATTTCGCGATATTTATAACCGTTTTTAATGATAATTAATCTTTCTGCTTATCTCGTGGTTAAAATTTTAACTAAAATGTATTCACGGTGACAAAAATATAATATAAGAAATTAATAACGAGCCAGACGACTGCAGTAGGTAGTTATAGTGAGTAATTATTAATATATAATTAATTTTTATTTCCATAATTCCCAAACCTAATGTAATTTTTACTGTATTGCTACCAAATAGGTTAAGTGCATACCTAATAAAAGATAATCAGACCTTAACAATTTCGTTACGTATTCCACGAATAATGTATAATATAATATTATTAACTATCTGCAATATCTGTGGCATAATAATTAATACATTATACATGTGCACAGAGCGAAGTAGGTATAACCACCTGTAATCTGATTTTTCGTTAGAATACAATATATTACTTTTTTTAATTGTTTACAGAATTCTTTTAGAACAACGCGCTCGCGTCATTGTCCTGAATTTGTTATTATTATGACACTATCGTCGTGCTAATAGAACAAGGGCTCGAGCAAGATATTATAATAGTGAAATTAATGCAGTAATGATGACGATGAAGTAGAAATTAATTATGCGCGCCGTACGATAATAATAATGCACTAGGCAGGCATCGCGGGAAGACCACAAAATGTACATACATAAACAATAATTTAGTAAATACTATAATAACTATGACATTGAAGTGGACAGTTTTTGTGTCGTAGTTTTTAATAATTCAGATACAGATAATGGTCTAAAAAATGTTTAAGAAAATATGTAAAATTAATATTACTACCAACCGTCGCGCATTGTTGGTAAATTATGTCATTGAACATTTTTCTATTCTAAGTTTTCAATAAAATAACAAAAAAATATTGTTCGAAAATGTAATTATGCCTATTATATAGTATTAAAAATCGTATAAAATATGTCAAATTGCTTAAAGTTGATTGTATTTGGTGACTGTAGTCTGTAAAAGTGTAAAATTCTATATCAAAACTTATTAATAATAATATTTCGTGTTAGAAATAATCAGTCAAATAATGATTTATAAAAACGTGGTGAGATTTTAACTCAAAAATTACGATAAAAATTGTACTAGAATTGAACCCTTGACTTATAATTTTTAAAAAAATTTTAACGACCTGCCCCTGAATTTTAAAACTCGAAGTAGTGCCATTGGACACTCCCTTCTTTCACGTCACCACATTCTTCTATTGCACATCACATTTGTTGTAAATATGAATAGAGATAGTACATTTTCTATTTTAATAAAAATATTGTTCAATTATTATTGTTGTTGACGCTATCGTTTAATGTACCTACGTTTGATAGTAAACTTGCACGAAATCGTTCGGTTTGGGAAATCTCTTAATATGACAATATAGAATTACATTACACCTCACAATATTATTTAAGTTGAAAATGATTTTGTACATTAATTCATTACAATGTAATTTGTCTGCGTACACGCTATGCACGCTATGCACTCTATGCACGCTATTATGACCTATCTATCTATCTATCTATCCGTGTATCTCATCTATCTGTCTATATATCTATCTATAATGATTATATTACTTGTCTTGCCATTTTTGCAGATTGAAATTGTCCATGTTCTGTTCAATCATTTTCCCGGTGTGAATCACACCACATGTCTTATCGAATTCAAATTCAAACGAACGATAGTAATAATCATCGAGAGGCGGAAAGTTATTATAGAACAAGAGCGGTTTTTGAAAAGAAAAAAATTAAACAATAATATATAGATAGTACAATAAGTTATTATACTAATAAGGTATTTTTAATAAAAATCAAAACGTACACACACCGAAATAAAATATAGTTTTAAGGTTAACAACAAAAATTATTATACTAAAAGGCCAATATAATATTACAATAGGTATATTAAATCAATTATACGCGTGTATATAATAGTGTTAAAATTGTGCGGAGCGCGAGGAAGACTTGTCTACGCGAGGCACACAACGATTTTAAAACTCGTTCACACACATGGTTCGGTTTGTGTACATCAGCCAAGATTGACTCCCACCCCTTCCTAACAGTTATAGTATGATTGTTGGTTTTAGTCAGCGTTAAATTATCTTAGAACAAATGTTTATACTTTTTTTTATTATTATTGAGTTATACATCATACATTATATTATATAATATTATGTTATTAGATCAAACAGTATAATAATAACATAATAATTATTGTACAAAAACACTATATGGGGTTTCGTTATTTACGCATTGCTTGGTTTTTTTTTTTATGACTTTGTCATTTTTTTTCCCTATTATATGTTTTGAGATGCAGCTGGAATTCTTAAAAATTATAAATAATTTCGTGTTTGGATTCATTTGAACTTGGCAGTATTTTAAAATAAATTATGTTTTAAAATGGCGAGGTACGTTTTAAACACGATAATAACAGCAAATTAAAATACCTAAGACGCATATTAAATTCTTAAATATTGATTTTTTTTTTGTTTATAAAATCTGAGACAAAACAAACGTATGTTTTATAGTATTTGTTGTAACTTTACCAAAACTATTTAAATAATTATATAACATTAGTAACAGTAGTAAAACAAATTAAGGTTCACTACAATTAAATTGACTATAATGGCGAACATTCTTTAACAAAATTCCTTTTGTGAGAGGAATAAAATAATAATAATCGATCTCAGTCTTTATGAAAAATGTGCTTACATTACGATTTAATAAAATGCGTAGGTACTCGTAAAATACTAATATAATATAATATTATATACTATCATAGTATTAATCGCGTTTATCATCAGTGATTCTGAGGTTCAAAAATGTCACAAGTGCAGTATAGAGACACTTTAGACACTTCAGCATCCAAATGATTTAAATAAATACATTTAATAGGTAATACAAAAATGTAACGTGTAGCGTAGTTTTATTATTTACAGTATGAATAATAGTATATAATAATAAAATGTACGTCTGTAATTATTTATTTGATTTAAGTTAAATTTACATTTTACATAATCATACTGTTAATACTATAAAAACCCCGAAAATATAATAAATATGCCACTATCGTGATAATTAAATAATTGATAACAACGCCAATAAAATATTGTGCATGTATGGACTATGGCTATCGACTTATATCAATATATATATATATATATATATACAGTCGACGTGTTTTTCCTTCTCAAATACAATTCTGATAATTCCGTAGGAAATGCATAGAGTGTGTGCATAATTAAATATGCTGTAATATAATAATATGACTAACAGCACATTAATAGCGTGTATAGGTAATAATGCTTAAAAGGTACAGAGTAGCAGAGAGTATAATGCAATTATAGAACTCCACAATTATAATTATTATTATGATATCATTTAAATCGAATAACAATATTATACGACGTGTATAAGTTACGAGTTAACTGCCAATTTTTTAGGAAATTGATTAAAAATCAATCAAGGCTGTATAGAATATAGATATTGAATTCTGTTTAATCAGCTCAAGGATTGATGAAAACCTAAATGTGAGGTATACGCTCGTATAATAGGTTCATTGGAAAAAAAAAAATGTGAGTTATCGGATTAGTTGTCGATTGTCCGAGATTATGACGTGTAAGATGAAAAACTTTAGAAACGTATAATAACTTATTTTAAGTATAAAGCCGCATATAGGTATGCATATAGCATATTATTATACCTAAGACTAAAACAACTCTGCTGTAGTTAATCAGTTTTATTAAAAAACACCTAACGTGCTCGTTTCACCTACAACTTAATAATATACTGGGAAAGTAGTCGCGCGATTATGGAAAAAAAACATTCACGTTATCAAAACGGTAAAATATGACAATAATTTATTATTATTATCATGGGTAGGTACTCGTATCATTATCGACGTCCCCCGCGATCCGCGCAACAGCAACAGGTGTAAGATAATAATATTAATGTATGTCGCTACAGTTGTACTGCAGTTGTAGTGCAGTGGTGTGCGAGTTGGCACGAGAATATAATAATATTGTTACGTAAACGAAAATAATAACAAGATGAACACCGATATAGTGTAACGCCTATAGTATATAGGTTATTATTATACGAAGAATCCGTACGGCGTGTTTAACCTAGTCCAAAACTATAGCATGATAAAATATTATGAATAAATGTCAGCGTGCAAGGATGTATGAAATTTGTAGTGAATGAAATTTTTTTCGCTCGTAGTAATAATAAAGAGTGGATTTTGCCGTATTTTTTTTTAATTGTATACAAGTAATTTTATCCATTTCTGTAGCAACGTATGATGTTATATATTATAATATTATTATCGATTTCAAAAGGTATTTTACGGGCTTGGTAATTATGACGTACACGGCGTCTAATATTGTTTTTCATATATTATGTTTCATTTTTTGTAGTCTTGTACTTATGTAATATTATGTATAATATGTTTTTAAGTAATATGAATAAAACCATCGGATTTTCTATAACAATATGAGTTCTTCTTGCTATTTTGAATATATTTTAGTTTTTACTAGAATTTCCAGCCTTATTCATGAGTCCAGGGTCCGGAATTATAATATTATAATATATTAATATGTATTATGCACTTAAAACGTGTTGACTACGCGCACGCATTTCTGCGGCATTATTATATGGAAATACGGAAAAGAAAATATAATTTTGATTAAACGTTTTTACGAAAAACATTTTCGAAAGTGCCGCTTTGAAGCGTATTATTGTTTCTGATAATTTGAATTTTTTCATTTGGTAGTTATAGTTAGGTAGGTATTATAAAATTTTAAAAAGGTGGCACGTCCGGCGATCAAGGTGAGATAAAACCGGACCGCTTCCGTGTCGTCGCGAGGAGCTGACGAGCGTTTATAATATTAGTGTTAACCACCCGTATTATTTGTATTTAAAATAAGCAGGAATGTCACTACGATTTTAGTGAACCACCAATATATAAAAAGTATACACACGATGTAGATATCTGCAATTTTAATTTCGGGACGAGGTGGCCGAGCGGTCTAAAGACGTCGGTCGCGACGCTGCCGACGCCAGATCGATTCCCGGCCACTGGGCGGCATTTTTCTTCGGGCAAGTCACGGTGTCCGGAGAGCAAGTGCCGCCATCCCCCACCCGGGCATGGCAGATACCTACGGGTGCCCAAATTGAAAATTCTGCCAAAAACCAACACACACGTGTTCCCCCCCTACTACTACCAACAATACAATACACCTACAAACAAACCATACAGCTAATGGCCATATAGTTGCCGGGCTTACGAACAATAAAAAAAAAAAAAATTTAATTTCACAATAAAAACCCATGATAAAAATATATTTTTAGTGTTGTTATTTAATCTTTTAATATCTTTGTTGCATTCATTTTTACGAAAATCGTTCAATAATTCCACAACTACTTAAATACATGTAATAATAATTTTGAGACAAGTATACTTGCAATTAAAATGTATTACTTCTAATGTTCTTCAGTTACTAGAATATCTCTAAATATGCAAAATAAAATTAAGTTGACGATAATATTAGTAGGTGTTGATTCGAGTTTAACACACTGATAATTATTAATTATTGTACAAAATATATTTACAGAAAGTGTAAGAATTCAGAGCCTTATGAAGTTATATGCACCATTTCAATTTAGGCGTACAACATATTCTTGAACGCTTCACACGGACACGGTCGTTTGGAGTAAAATATAATTTTGGTCAGAGTTACCCATTATTATTATAATAGAGAGATAGAGTGAGGAAGAGTATGTGTGTGTGTGTGTGTGTGTGTGTGTGTGTGTGTGTGTGTGTGTGTGTGTGTATGAGAGAGACATATATAGAGGCAACTGTCAAAGCTACTATATATATATAAAGACAATTTCGTTTGTCGTCGACATTTTTCCGTTCATTCATTATTATTTCTGAAAACGAGGTATTTTTAAATTTTACAATAATAAATGATGCATTAGATGATGTTGACGTGTCTGTTGAAGTTCACGTGATTGCAGTGCAGCACACATAACTGCTAGCTGTCGTTGACGACGGGGGTGGGTATCCGCCCCCTCCGGTCGCCGGTGCAGCACGCATATGGATCGCACATGTTTCACGCCCCGCACCCCCGACTGTGGTGTTTCGACAGATACAAAAATGTCAAAAAACGAAGATCATCGCTCGTGAATGATGAAATATGAATGAAAGGTTCGACAAAACCATACGCAAGCGCATGTTGTTATTATTAAAAATATTTTGTGAGTTATAAATATATAACTATATACAAGTGTATAATAAGTAGGCATTATATATTATAATACTTGTGAGGCTAAGCGAGCGGATGCTATATCTGTCATCCGTGTAGAGTATCTATATAGTGTTTAAATCGGTGGATTTCGAACGATCGTGTCGATATTAGTGTCTAATATTATTGTAATGTATTACCAAGAGGAGTAAAGGAATGGATGGATATTACAACCCTTTCAATATTTTTAACAATTTATATTACTGTGTCAGACAAAATGGATAAATTCCACGAAATCCAAATCGGTCGGATTATAAAGTAATTTGAATCCTTTTTTGTTTTTAATAACTGATAAATTGTAATATGTAGCAAATAATTGTAATATAATTATTATATTATTATTATTATTGATATTGATTTGTTAAACTAATATCTACGTCTAGATGCAATCCAGTCATGAATTGATGAATAAATGAGACATCAACAAGTGCCACTTATTATAAAACCTATATGTATACAAAAAATTACTTGTGTAAGGACCTTGATCTCAAATCGAATATTCGTCGATATTTTTAGTATAATGAAACACGAAATAATATCGAGCAAGAAGTATTTATACAAAAAAGCAAGAAGTATTTATACAAAAAAGCAAAAATATTTTATTTTTATGTAACTGAGTGTAACTGAGTAACGCATGTTTTGAATTCTGTCACCACCCGTGGGATTTGGGTACATGACAAAAACCTGGTTATTTCACACGATTGGACCACGCAATAGGGAAGCGAGAAATCATTATTATATGGTTGTATAATTATAAATTATATATCATAATAACACAGTTACCGGCTGAAGTTTATCGAGCAAAGCGAAAAAGCATTATTCAAGTCAAAAAATTAATACATTTAGCCCCCAACCATGATTTATTTTTCGGGACGTCATTGCGCATGCACACAACGACGGCCGTGTACCGCCACGACCTACGTCGTCGTTTCGTTCAATATTTAAAACATAGTGTTATAGTAATTTATCTGATGTTTTTCTTCCGTCTCGTAAATCATCAGGGCCCACCACGCGTGTTTTTACTATCCAACAACTCTATAGCAGAGTTTATACAGTTCTAGAATAGTATAAAACATACAAAATATATCATATAATTATATTGTATATAATGGGTATTTGTTCGTTTGTTTGTGTGTGTGTGAGTTTAATTGGTAGCGAGGATTGTTGTAATTCAAAGGGTATATGTAACTTTTTTCCGAGCTCCTAAATCCCGTTTGATTTTACTACCGTAACCGGTCGTGTTTTTTTCTTCAATTTTATAATCGATGAAAACACTATACGGTAGCGCGGCAGGCTGCAGCTGTGGTAACAACTCTTGGAAGCTAATATTATATTATATTATATATTATGCTAACGCATAAAACAGGACAGCATTTAAAATGCACTCCGATTGTATATCATACGTGTTTGAACATTACGAGCACGCGTATATAGTATTTGTTCAAAAACGGAAGTGGAATAAATTAGATTTTTACGTTTTAACGCGTTTTAAAAACGAACTGCGGAACCAAGTACCAACATATAACAATATATAGTCACAACTCACAATATTACAATAACAACAACAATAATGATAATATCATTATTCATTATACATTATAACATACGTACACCACGAGAACGGGGTTCGCCCTCAACGCCGCCTAAAGGATATTATAATAATATGTCTATGTATTGTAACAATACTATACATATAATATGCGCACTCCGAGAATTGAACATTATACAATTATAATATAATATATAGTGCCGTAAAATAAAATAATAATATAATATAATATTATGACTGAAAGAAACTCGTCGTTGATATTATATTAATTATTGGTCCCTCAAATCGATTTTTACGCACTCGAATATCGTCGAACTATCTCGATCATGTGCATACGTGTATACATCTAATATCTATCTATATATATTTATCTTCAACTTATTTTATTATAAACCTATCTGGTTTTCATCTAAAGATAATATAGAGCTTTTAAAAGTTTTAAGAAAATATATAAAATTTTGAAACTTATTGTTGTTTTTATTATTATTATTATTATTATTACTCATTTATTAATTTACATCAAAAAGTATAAATTAACCTACTAAAATACTTATCTAACGACTAGGATACTATATAATATTAATTTATTACAGCTTGTTTGGTCGAACATAGATACCGAAAAATATGTATCACCCTATAATATCCATAAGAACTGGGTATTAGCTACTGTTATTCCCAAACTATATTATAAAAAGACAAGTGAATCAATTACAAAAAAATTCAATATAGTTCAAGGTTATATGAAATATTTCAGACCTCCAAACCTAAGCGTATTACATATTTAATATGCGTCTAAACTAAAATCGGCTAGACGTGTTTATTATTTATAATTACAATATAATATTTTACTGCCATAAATAGTGTGTAATGGGTGTAGGCGCTATGCGTTATCGAAATTTGAAACGAGTAGCGTATAATATTATACGTACGGGTTTTATTTTTTATTACGAGACGCGAAACTTTTATAACTATATTATTATTATGTGCCGCCTGTCATACGGACGTAATTGACTGTGTGTTTCTATTTCAGAGGCGCCAAAACCTATAATTGAAGATAAAAATCCCATTAATAAAGATACGTTTTAAAAGCCTATTTTGAAGCGGACCGTACAAGTGGATATTTTGGCGCCTAAGTTTACAATTTAAACACTTCACTTTGTACGATGCCATGTCTACGGCCGAGTAAGCTATTTTCGATTTAATTTTCAAATATAATAGCCTATGCCATAAGATCATTATACGATTACGTATCACATAATTATTGAATATTTTTCATATTAATAACGATTGAGAAACGACGATTGTTTTGAATAATATTATACAGAAAAAAAAAAGAAGAATGTCACAAATTGTTTAAGAACATATTATTTTCTTCTTACGCCTTACGCGGTCTTTCGATTATTTCGAAACCGGAAAACATAAATGTATTTCGAACCTGCTATATGGGAAGATAAGAGGTACAAGGGGGCGTACACTTCACTTCAGAAATGTCAAATACTGTATTAGAATATTTTTCATAAATATTATGTTATAGATTTTGATAGATTGAAACGTATAAAATGTTAACATTTTAAAAATAATTATGACGCAATAAATGCATTTACATTTATCAACAATATATTATTATCCTCAGTATAGGTACCTACTTATTTAATATTAAATTGTTATTTGAATACGGTTACTGACAGGGGAGAGGCCAAAGGGTCAAGTCCTCTGTGCTCTGCGTCTTTATTACAACCCTTAAAAATCAACGAGCTACTGTTATATTATATAGCAATATACGTTACATTATATATATACCTAATATAATACGGTTTGAACAGTACCAAAATTCGTTTTTAGTTTTCTCTTGAGTGAAGTACATACCTCCTAAGTATATTATAATACGTCAATAGACACGTATTACTAAATTTTGAATAATTAATGATATATTATTATACAATAAATATGTTGTTAAAATAATAAAACAATATGCACTCCTAGTTTCAATGTGTGCTCTGTGAATGCAATCATAATATTATAATGTGGGTTTCAGCTAATGTGTAGCATTTTAAAACCGTTTTTATTGAAAATTTAGCAGGTTATTTATTTTGACAATTAATAACGGTTTGGCGATCACAATATAACATATAGTAACATGATGCATAATATTATAATATTATATTATAGTTATAGTGGTATAATTGGATAGTATATTTAAAGACAGTAATTAAGATGAAATAGTATAGTTATAATATAAAATAGTGATTATATTATGATAGTTGATTAATATTTGTTTATGGATAATAATCAAGGAGAGATAGTGCCTTTGGCAAGAAGTGTAATAAGAACTGTTTAATAGAAAGAAATTAGGGAGCTAATGATAGTGTTTAAGTCTGAACGAATTAGGATAAAATATTAGAACTAGACGGAGTCACATAATCGTTATATTATATTAGTATGTAGTATAATTGTCTTTGGTCGCATCTGCATATTTTTTTTTTGTAGTTATATACAATATAGGTATCTGTATTCAATATTCATTTTTTTTTATTGAGATATGAGATAGTTACTTATACATAATAATATGTACTATGTAGTGTGTATTATTCGTACCAACATGTTATAATATTATAATAAATAATATTATGTGAGGTATGTGACAGGATTTCGTGATTCACAAACGAGTATCCGTTTAAGTGTACCTACGTATTCTAATAGCTACGCTATTTGTCAATTGTCTTACACGGTGTATATTGACGCAACGTGATTTATTATAGTACATAAATATGCGCAGTGACTTGCAACTATTTTAAGTTAATGTTTGAATATTAAAAAGACACCTGTATAATGCAGATTTATATTATTTAGTTATACAGACTCATATAAAGCCTCGAGTACGACGTTCGGGTATCGGATGGTAATATAATAATTGTGTAGTCCGCACGACGACGTAGGTGTAATATCATCGGTTAGTACAGTATGGTATTGTGCAGGAGGTATTCGTGTATCATAAAACATAATATACTATGGCGGTTGTCGAACACGAAATTCAATTTGTTAAAATCCAAACGGACAATTCGATGATATTGAAAACGAAAAGTCGCGAAATTCTAGACACAAACATAAGATACGCCTCGTTAACACGATTCGAGATGGCTATTTACCATTTAGTATTTGCATATTATTTATATATTTCGTAATAAATACGATTCATACAGTCTCATACGTAAATATTGAATATCTACTAACGATGATATCATAACGATTTGCAATAACAAAACCTTAGACAAACATATTCGGTAAGTACCTAGGTACTCGTGGATTCAATTTTGAAACGAGCAAACAATTAAGTTATTATGTAAATCGATCGTTGAAGAATTTTACAAGAAATTTGTGTTTTAGTGAGTAGAGGGAAAACCTCAAACACCCAACCATATTATACCGTTTCGCAGTTGTAAGTGGGTATACTTGTTGAATTTGAAAAAACTGTTAAACGAAATAGCGTGAATACAATAACATAGGTAATTTAAAATATCCAAGTTGCACACTCGACTTCTCGACTAGTGCATGTTATTATAATATAGTATAATATAATATAATATAAAATAATATATAGACTCAGAAAGAAGGGTAGTTGTTACTTATATTACTGCTGCGCCTGCTCGTATAATAAATTGTAGAGTTTACACACTTAAAGTGCATTCGACGTAATTATCAATTGAATTGAAACAATGGAATCAAGTGAATAAAAAAAAACAACAATAAACGCAATTCAAACGAAATTAGTGCTTACACGTGCATGTATATACGGAGTGATACATTTGACTGACTACACTAATTTTCTAAGTTAATTCCAGTGGTTTAAAAATAAATTATTGCTTTTTATAGTCTAAACTCTAAAATTCAAATGTATTTACAGTAATATACGTTTTTATCATACCTAGTAATTGTTTAGATGTCTTAATTTATAAACATAAATATTTAGACGAGCTGAGTAAAATCACGCGGAGATAAACTGTGGCCCGCACTACTCGGCTTATATAAATTATGAAGCAGTCAGTTGACATATTTAAAAGCATCATTCCGTATATTATAATATAAATTTACATTTTGGTGGACAATAATAATAAATTAAGTAGGTTTATAATAGTTACTACATTTTGGACAAACTAATCAAACGGTTGTAAAATGCTGTCCTATTGGTGAAATGCAACTATGATTATAATTAATATTAGGTATTATACATCTTGATAATATATGTTTTGCCATACAATGTGTGAGTATATTTTGTGCAGTACCTATCAGTGTTTGAATTTGGAATTATTAAGATAATTATTATGAGCTCAATCTACCGATTTTAAAACTGCGATCCAATTGGTAAATTATTTAACACAGCCCTATCAATACCAAAAGTTTAAATTTCAAAAAGATCAACATTTTTGAAAAAAATCCGGGTTTTTTCCCTTTTTTTTCAGAAAAATTGGTTTCATTTAAAATTTCTGGAAAAAATGGTTTTGACGAAATAAACTAGTTTTTTTCCTGAAAAATTGAAAAATTGAATGAAAAAATGGTTTTTTTTTCTAAAGAACTAAAAAAGTAATGTATAGTGGAAACAATCTAATAAATAATAATAGTTGATAATCATATTACATACATATTATACATACCATACCTAACTTAAAGTCTGTAGTGGATAAATCTAGAGGATTCCATACTTGATTTATAAATAATTATAATTTGTAATATTAACTACTAAAGTATTAACTATTAAGTATTTACTATGTAGTTATTTCTTATTAGTTATTAATATTATTCAATATATTTATAATATTTTATATTTAAATATATATACTGGTATAGATATAACAGATTTATATAGACGAATGCCATGTGGGGGGTCTACATAATAATCATCATATTGATATCATTTATCTTACACATTAATAATAATAGGTATACATTATTAAAGTAAATGCAATAAGTACTTAGATTGGCAAATACATTGAACACACGGGGGCTCACCGTATATACGATATTAAACTAGACAGTGTGGTACAACCAACAGAGGGCTATATGTTATAGCGAGTGCTTCTTTCACGAATATATACAGTGGTGGTGGCTGAGCAATGATTTCTGTAATACTAGTGTATAATAATATTATATTATATTATTATTTTATTGTCATATTGTTGTATTTGATCCCGCTCGTTCCTGTATATTTTACCATATTATTCACAACGACAGTCACGATCTCTATAATTGGCCACCCACCCATACAAGTACATAGGAAAACATTGTCGTGGGGCCGATGTATAATAATGTATAAGTATATTATAAATGTAATACTCGACGACGTCTGTACATATATATCGAAAAGCTAGTTTTTTTTTTATGAATCCTCTATATGGTGGGAGGGGGTGGGCCGTGAGGGTTGTCACCGAGTTGTCTACGAAAACGTTTAGGTTGTTATTATAGATTAATTAAACATGTAGCTAAACACATCGAGGTGTCAAGTCCATGTGGCCCGCGGTAAACTCACAAGTGTATAACTCTGCTGTTGGTCGCAATAAAATCGTTTTAATCTACGTAGCCACGTAGCCACGGAGGTATACTTACCAAATAACAACATGATAATATATTATTATAGTTTGAATTTTTGCCTATATACGCCTCAATTCCCCTCAAACGATACACAAATTCACACATTTTATCTGGGAGTAATGAATATAATATTCATTGTAGGTACATATTATAATAATATTTTTTTATAGCTAGTATAAGAATTATTAATTATCACGTTCAGTATAATTATATACCTTCTGATGTCTGATTATGTATATAATTACTAATTAGTTAATTGTTAGGAATATATTAGCTCGAACATAACAGTAGCAAAAAATAGTTTTGGCTACATACCAAATGATCTGAACTGTGTAGAGATGTTTTCGTGTAAAGCGATTAGTTTTTGAAAAATGTACACTATAATTATGTTGACATAATAGTGCAGGCATGCAGCTAGTACCTATAATATAGGTACGCCCATGAATGAACGATGCTATGATATTATTTTTACAAAATGATTCATTCAAAGGATTTTACTAATTTTCCGTATAGGTAGTATTAACGTTTTGGTTAATAATATATTTCTTATATAATTTCAACTATCTCAATTGGCTTAAGGCATTACAAACAATATTTTTGAAAAAATGTTTCGTTAAGAAAAATATTTTCACGTTTTAGAATGACGGCATACATTTTTAGTTTCATATTTCTTCCAAAGCAGAATATTTTCTAAAAAATGTTAATAAATAGAAATCTAATTTTGAATTATTTGAAGTACTAATGTACCTACTATAGTCTATAAGTAATAAGTATCTAGTTATTTAAATTTCATATGAGTTGAATGGAGTGAAGTAACCCACCAAATATTAGTCCACTTTTAAAATATTTTGTAATGATTTCGAATTATGTAATAAAATATAATATTTTGGAAAACGTTTTTGGAAAAAATTATTATTTACATTTAAAAGATTCCCCGTGTATGTGTAATGTATTGATATTATATTCTGTACCTATGTTCTATATACGTATTGATATTATTATGTCATAATAATATGTATTTAATATTGCTTGCATGTCGGTCGTGCCACAGATTTTGGTCGGGCATACCTAATACAATGGGCTGCGGACAACCCGTACGATGACGATATTATGATTATTATTATCGCTGCAGTTGTTATACTATCGGCGGCGTAGTGTACACAATATATGATATATATTATACACAATATTTATTTATAATATGTGTTTGTGAGTTTCAACGGACTACCGGAAATTAACGCAATGATAGTTCTCCAACCCCCGAAACGTGAATCGTGTTCAATATTACGGTATACACGATACACCGACACAATATATTGGGCGCAAGCGCGTGCCGTTGGAACATCCGGTAGTAGGTACCTACACGGAAGATTCATCACGATCGAAGTCGTCGAAAAAAACTCTATTTTATAATAATAGAACATAAACATGATTTATGCTATTATTATGTATTTATATTGCATGACTTTTTATTAAAAATATAATAATGGATGCATAATATTGTACTGTATCATACGGCCACTGATCACTCTTTTTTAAGTAAAAATTAATTCGATTATAACCTTCACGTACACAGAATACCTAGGTTCTCAAGATATACCAATCGAATATCGATCATTTCTAAATGTAAACATATTTTGTTCGGCTGTTTTCATGGTTTGAACCTGAGGGAATTTATCTGTTAAACAATACGTCAATACGCTATGTTGCGTTCTTGTACGCAAATTGAAATGAACTTATTTTTAAAATTATACGACTATAACGTTCGTATGTACGCAATAACTCATTTAACAATAATCTATGCGTTGAGAACTACATATTCGACACGGTTATAAACGAAAACCTATTACATTCGTCCTACGTCGAGCCAATTTGCGTCATGGAAAAATGTAAAATATCCTAATGGATATTTTATAACCTTTTACAGTTAACATTAATAATTGTTATAGATTAATATTTTTTAGTATGTGTACAACTAAAACGATAACATTAATATAGAACCTTAAAACTTCACTATTTATTATAGCTTATACATTTTAAACAAACGCGGCTAAAACATAGGTACCTAATAATTTGTAGCCTGATATAAAATCAAGAAACATAAATTATTTATTATTTCCTATTGTAATATTCTATTTTTTTTTATTAAATAAATCATTATCATTAGGTTATTGATAATTTTATTATACGTAATTGTATAAATACTGTATACCTACTTTGCTCAAATTTTAAGTTTCAAAATTATGCATACTATATTTAAATGTTTTTTTTTCTTTTCGTTGATTTTTAGAAAATAAGAACCACCCGCAGATATGATATATACATATTGTATCTATTGAATTAAACTTACGTCGGTAACTTGGCACATTAATTCGAAGAACCATTATAGGTATCAAAATGACAAAATGTAGGTATAGCCGTATACTGTAGGTATAAGTAGTTACAAACAAACTTAAAAATGTATAAGATTAAAGTTTAAATTCCAACTACTAAATTATTTCTCCTTCAACAGTAGATAGGATATGATAAATAATTTATAATTTTTTTAAAATTCTTTTTGCGATTTTGATAAATCGATGTTATTGCTTTTGGTATTTAGGTACATATTGTTTACTCAAGTAATCTCACGAACTACGATACATGGCATTAAATGTATACATTTTTATAAGAAGATAGTATTATAAATAAATATATATTTGTTTAACTCGTTTATACATTTTTTAGGTCTGGTTACCATCCATGAAATATTGAGTAACTATATTAAGTATTAACTATACCTAGTGATTAGATTATATTTTAAACAAAAAACATCCATCCGCAATAAATATTTACTCTGATGAGCGAATAAGCGTAGGTATATTCACGACGATGTTGCATTAATCTTTAGTTTTTATCACTTAGACCATCGTCTTGTATACAGATTTAAGCTTAACATTAAGTAATTCTTATGACTCATCGCTCTAAACGGTGTATACAATATTACTCAAAATTCCGATAAGACTTATGCAAAATTTAAACCAACCACCAATTGTAATAGACCGAAATCCAATTACTTATATAAAGAAATAGGTAGGTATATAAATACAAATTATATATAATACGAATAAAAAATAAATAAAAATAGTATGAAATTATTATAATATTTTTTTTTTTTT